>JANIJG010012028.1:47872-81289 GCA_024611175.1 Megaceryle torquata | reverse complement strand
TGACCTCAGTAATGTTTATAAAAATGTAAAAGGTGAGTGTCAGCAGGATGGAGCCAGGGTCTTCTCAGTCTCAACCAGTGACAGGACAAGGGGCAACAGATATTAGAATAAGAAGTGATTTTAGCGTCTGGCATCGCCCAGGTTCCTTGTTTGTTGCTCTTGTTAATCAGTCAGTATGACTGATGTGTTTTCTGGATTTCTGGTCTGTACAGATCTGTGCATTCCTCCCAAGAGATGAAGTATAAGCCAAGAGAAGGAAAACATTTTTAAGAAGGCAAATATAGGACTATTAGGACATAGAGGGAACAGATGCAGAGAAGCAAAGTGGTTTTTAATCTTGGCCTTGAACCAAAAGCTTTGCACTGTGGAATACAGACCAAAATGGAAATTCCATCTGCTCGTTTGTTCCACACTTAGTTGACACAGAAATGCCCCACATGATTTCAAGTATTACACATAGCTGGGTATAGGAGCGAGATTTTATATTTACTGTCCTATGAAGGTCTCAAAGTATGATTTTTTGTTTGCCACTTACTGTTACACAGATTGTTCTGATTTAATTATTTGTGGAGCAACAAAGCCTGGCTCTCCAATTGAAAATTTACAGTGAAGGGCAGTGTGCAAACACAGAATAACTGCAGTCTGTGCCCAAAGAGCCTGTAGAGAACAGAAAAGCCATCTGGGAAAGAAACAGACAGATACTCACTGCCCTGGTGGACACAGCAAGCAGTGGCAAGAGATTTAGATGACATTCCCAAACATCCTATCAGACCATCCCTATTTCTATTCCATCAATCAAAAATATTTAATGCTTGTGACCTAAAAATCATTTTTCTTTGTCAAATTTGCCGTAGAAAACATTTTTGGAAAGTCAGCTCTTCACAGTGGTTATCTTTCTCACAATAAATGTTTAGAAAAGTTTTCTGAGAAATCAGATAAGAAATAATTAACTACTCACTGCTACTTCTGTCAGACCTTCTCTATTAAAAACTGTAAGTTTTGGCTTATCAATATCTATGTCACAAGGAAGGGGTATCAGGAAAAATTTCAATTAGAAAGGGCCCCTAGAGGTCATTTAATTCTACCTCCTACTTAACTGAGGGCTGACTTCAATGTCATCTCTTGTTGCTCACAACTTTATTCAGTAAAAATTTGTAAGCTTTTATAATGATCCTGCAAGCTCTCTGGGCCCCTGTTCTGGGGCCTTATTGCTGTCATTGTGATGAAAGTTTTACATTAAGTCCAACTAAATTACTCTAGAGAGCACACGCTGATTTCCACAAGAGCTGCTCTTCTCGTTCTTAACATTTGTGATTTCACTTTCCGTTAGCAGAAAAGTCCAAACATCAAATATTTACCAGAAATAGTGATCACATGACATTTTAATTAATTTTCACAGAGTTTTAATTACCTTTTTGAATTCTCCTGTCCTTTGATATTCACACAGCATCATGTCAAAGAAAATTGGGATTGTTGCTTTTCTTAGTTCAACTTCTGGAATAAGAGTCATTTCTAAGATGGGTCCAACCATCCCCGGAATAAAGCAAATTTTATTCTGTCCTGAAACAGAAATGCAGATTGAGTACTTGAAAGGAAAGAAAAGAAAATACTTTATTTTTGGAAAACATTTAGGATATACAATCATTTAAAGCTGTGTTTTAAGCCACTGATGTTGCTAAAATCTTACAACTTGGTTATATCTATTCCTTTGCAAAAGCTGAAAGCACGTTAACGGATATAGTTGTATTCTAAGATGCCCAAAAGAAGCCAGTGTGCCAGCTCAGCTGACGTTTTCTGTGAACTTTTCAGTTTTTGAGCTTTTAACACCTCCTTTAAATACTTGGAGAATCTAAGAATAATACTTGGGAGTACTTAAATACTTGGGAAACTTAAGAAGTCCCCAAATTCTATCGTTAGGACAGTGATGCATGGCAATGTCACATGGTGTAACCTTTCTAGCTGAGTCAGAACAACAAGGACCTCGGGATAAAGGGAAAAAATGCTCTAAGCATCTGCTCAGCACTCCACTGAAGCTGAACATAGGAACAAAAGATCAGAACTGGATTGTGGTCAAGAGATCAAGTCAGACAACATTGTTGCAAAGCTTTTGTTTTCCTCCCTTCTCTCTGCTAATAATCATGAAAAGACCCGGTTTCGTCAGATTGTCTTAAATTGAACATTCAGCTTGCGCTTCAAAGTATAGTCGTAGTATCATCATAACTGTCTTCATTGTATACTTCAAAACCCCTCTATAATACATATTTTAATAGAATGATACATTATTATTCTTTTTATTATGAACTCTCAAAGGAGCAGTAGCAGAACGTGGCTGTACAACAAATGTAAAAATGTTTTTGAATTTTAATGCAGATTCCAAAGCTGAGCCTACTAATTTCTGGAACTGTAGATTCAGATCGAGCGGTAACCTTCTCAGGGAATAGATATCTGGTTCTCTATTTCTCAGCAAAATAAGTTCTGTGAAATCTTCTGACGTCAGTCATCTTTGAAATCTGAGACGTGGTTGTGAGTTCTCTCAATAAAAAAATAGGCAGTAGTCAAACAGTATGTCATGTCAGTTCCAGGCTTAATCACAGGAGTGAAAACATTTTAAGTTCAAACAGCAGAAAGATTTACAAATGTGCTTCATGTCAAATATTTTTCACCGAAAGAAGAAACATGCCATGGATTCAATTGCAATTAAGTTCGTTTACTCACCAAGTTTGTACCACATGTCACGGATAGCAAAGCCAATTAAACATCTCATATCTCCATATCTAGGAAAAAAAGAAACATGAAAGGTATTTTTATCATTATCATCGTTTTACTAGAAAATTAAAGACATAAGCCAAAGTACACATTTTTTGCTTACTTGTTCTGGATTTTGTTGTATTTTGCATGGGAAAAGTTTTCTAGCTGTAGTGAGTCCTGGGTAATAAAGGCCACTGCCAAATGAAAATAGTTGTTCCACAGCTGTAAATTGAAAATAAGGAAATGATAACAGTTTTGAGAAAAGCAGGAATAATATTAAACTATGCATAATGCTGAATAATTTATGAAACCAAATGATGCAAGCAATATGAGATTTTTATACTGTGCAAAGATGTACATCATTAGTATTACGCAATTAGCAGAAATGCAAGAAAGATGAATTTAATAACCACTACTACAGATTTGCTCTTAATAACGCAGCAGCCGAATAAATATTGCTAAAAAAGGGTTCACGTGACATTCATTAGCTAACAAAATTAAACCACAACCCATGGCAGGAGTGGTGAAATATGCTACTTGCCAGTCAGTCTTAACAACTGGGAGCTAAAAACATCCCATGGAATTACACTGTATTTGAGAACTACTTCAAATGGCATCTACTATCTTCTCTTTGGATTCTAATTCAACAACAATTTGTGTGAAATTCCAATGTATTTTGTTAAGACCTCTCTACACGAAACAAGGACAAAATACACCCTCAATAACTACTAACAGTACTGAGTCAGGCACTTGAACTAGAAGAAAAACTCTTTCATTTCTAGTGCACCACCTTTCAGTTCTCAAAGCAAATTCCTTGTTCTCTAGAGAATCGAAGTACTCCTCTCACATGCTAGAGATGGGAAGGGAAAAAGAAACTTCACTAGGAAACACAAATTCAGGGAAGTAAATACTATTTTCAGAAGCTCCTAAGCAGTCAGCAATGGCTTCAGACACTTGTTTTAAATATGTAGCTGCATCTATAAATATGCATGGTAGGTATAAGTGCCACAAGAGGAAGGCAAAGGTAAATGCGTTCAGTGGTAATTTAAAGGATGGAAACCAAACATGTAATACAGTTACAGAGCTCTTCATTTTCTGTGTTGAACTACAACTCTAGGGTGGGAACACACACTAAATAACCTAGAAATAGAAACTGCCATCAAAAATGTAAGCGACCTTTGTCCTTTTTATCGTGGAAAACACAACAAAAAATAGATACCAACACATAAAAACATACAGACATTTGCTATAATAAATAAAATTCTCAAATGTTCTCCAGAATGGAAAGAAGATCCTGTATTTAATTTATTCCTCCCTTTGAGGCCACTGTAAAGCTCTCCTTAGCAGACTTGTTTACATAAAAGCCCTTAGGAGGGTTGTTTCTGCCTAAGTATCTACAGTGCAGAGAGCACAGTTATCCCTGGCGCAGATACACAGGCTCCAGCAGCATTGCACTGGAGACAGTTATTAATCTGTTACTTATTACACCATCCAAAGATGCTCTGAATTCACCCAAACCAATCACAGTCTCATTAAAAACTACATTTGAATATGAGCACCAGTAAGACAGCAGCTTTTTCTTTCCCCTTAATATCAACATTTAAATTATGCTCATATCTAATTTTTAACAGTGTACTAACAGTACATACTAATTCAGAGACCTTTTCCCCAGGATAAATGATATTTATGCCCTTGAAGGCCTCGTTTTCCCCTTATCAAATATTTTAAAAGATTAATTTGACCAATTTAGAGTTTGTAGTCCCTTGAGAAGTTGTATTTGTTGATGTGTAGGGCATATACTTTGCGTTTGTCAATTACACCAGTAAAATGGAAAATTCCTCAAATCGTCCTAGATCATGGGGAGAAAAATGAAGCCATATTACTACAGCTAATGGTCTCTCTATTCACTTAACAGCTCCAAGTTCAATGCCACCTTTGTCAGAGACACACCCTAAAGACTCAATATCCTTATTTATAAAATACACTCCCTTTTGTCCCCAGAGGAGCCCACGATGGCTGAAAAAAATGCATTCCTTTGCATTTCAGCACCACATTCAAGTAAAGTGCTTGCAAGCTTTTGAGTACCAAAACTAACTTTAAGACCCTGTGAAGCAAAAAAAAAAGGCTAAACAGATAGAAGTAGACTTGAAAAAGGAAAAAAAGGAAAATATAAATACACTTAAGAGACCTGTTTTGACTTCTCTTAAGCCCCTAAAAACATGGCAAGACATGTTGAGTTTGAACATCCAGCAACCCGGCATGTGTAGGGCTGAAGGGAAGCAGCACCATGACAGGAGAGGACCAGAGCTCTCGTGATCCGATTTCTGTGGTCCTCACGCTTTGCTGCTTGTGGATGTGAACTCCAGTGCTAAGTTGTCAGCTAGGCACAGAGTCCTGAGCAACAAATCTGAAGCTGAGAAGTGACCCTTCTCTGTCATTAGTTATCTACTATACACTGCAAGCTCCAGCTGAGATGCAGCACCTAACATTAACAGCACAGGCTGCCTTCGTGTGTTGGAACACTTCAAACCATGGTGACTGCAGTGGCTGAGCACCACAAACACTGGGAGGGCTTCTCATCTGTCAGTGCCCCTCTAGATAAGGGCTAAAGCAACATTTGTTCAGGAAACACATGGTACCTTCCCCCTAGAAAAGGGTGACAGCTGCTTTGGAAAATGTGGAATCAATTTAGTAAAAAATTTCCAGCCATCTCACAAAGAGGAGGAGATCTGGATGATTTTACAGCATGACCAACAAAAGTTAACAGTGCTGCCTCCTCCCACACACACCTCTGAAACCAATGCCTTGTTCGCACTAATGCCTACCTGGCAGCAATTGCTTTCTCTACAGACATCGCTGCTCAATTCTCCTTGACAATGCAGAAGAAACATGAACTCTTTGGAAGACCTTTGAATTTCTGACAAATTATTGCAGATACTAAATGTACTCTTGGATTTCATAAAACAGACAAGATGACAGTCAATTTTTTTTTTTCCCCTGAAATATTATGGTGAAAGCAAGCTCAGCCCCTTGAGACCAGCAGACAAAACACATTTCAGACAGATATTGCATTCAATTGATTTTGTAGAAAAATGGCACTTAAAAACTTCCTGCATATGTGCATAATTGCAAACTACATGTAGTTACCACAGCTATTGAGCTGGGTTAGCTAGAAAACCTTTCTGAACCTTTGAATATCGTTTGTAAGAAATGATCCGTTGATTTCCAGGATATATGACATTCCAAATAAGTGATATTTTCATGGCAGTAATGTTCTCTTTCATGGAGTGGAATACATTTCTTTGTCATTTAAAATTAAATAATTTAAACCAAACATCTATTTTTTATTATTTTTCTGAGCCTTTCAAGTAAAACCAATTATAAACAAAAATATAGCAACCCGTGCTTTGTATAAATTTCTATAAATTGCTTAATTGCATCAACCACAGATACTAAAATTCAGTCACAACAGGCACATGGCTGCATCACTTGGTCTTAAAACACTGAACCAACATTCATGAAAATTATTCTGCATTGCCTTTTAGAACATCAAACTAGAAGAAAAAAAATTGCTAAACAGAGGCATCGGTGGAACACGAAGGCTAAAATTCAGAAAAGCTCACCAACTGAGAAGCATTAGAAAATAAATAAGTGCTGCCCTCTGTTTAAGGGGAATCTTAAGAAATATTTCCAGTTACATCTCATTCATAAATTCTGGAACTTACAAGCACAATATTTAGGGCTAATACCTCTGGTTAGGCAGATGAAAATTCACTCCCTTCTCTGCTATAAAATTATTTGTTCTGGAGCTAACAATATTGTCTTACCAGCACAATAGCAAATACTCTTTAACAGATGCCTTTTAGGCAGTTAATCCTTTCTTGCTCTATATTCTGACGCTGGAGAATACCAGCTGCCTGCAGTCTTTACCTGTAGTTAGTTCTGATGTGTGCATGACAGGTGTAGTGTTTTCTTTGAGGTCAAAGAGAGTATTAAACATTGCAAAGTAAAGAATTATGAAAATCCTTTGAGCCCTCTTCTAAGATCCATTTGCATTGCTCATGTACTTCAAAAGGACAGAACAAAGGTAGAAAATGTTCAGCTAAATGAAAATAAGTTTTCTGAAGCTTTAAAGAAACACAGCACATTATATAAACCAACAAAAAGCTGGTTTATTTATTTCTAGTCTTTAAAGATTTTCATATCTCTCTTGGTTTTGTCATATGATCTTTGCTTAATAATGCAACTTAAAAAAATGCTTGCAGATATTTTTCTAGCATTCCTACGTGATCTGTTTCAATACATAACTGTGTTTATATCTAACATAAATGCAAGTCAATAACCTATTTCAAATACAGAGACAGAAATAGAATATAAACTGCAAAAAGATTGAAGTTTTTTACCTATTCCGATAATTCCTACAGAAGCTCCAAATGTCTGTGCATTAAACCTTCATGTTCCAGTTTACTTTCAGTGCTGAAGAACACACATTAATGCAGTAGGCAAGATTCCTTCCCTGACTGTCTTACATGCATTTGCAAGCTTAGGGTTCTGTGAACGTCGTCAGGCCTCATTTATTTTTGCTTTACGTATTATTTTTGGTCAAGCACTTCATGAAAATTCACTCCCTTCTCTGCTGTAAAATTATTTGTTCTGGAGCTAACAATATTGCCTTCCCAGCACAATAGTAAATATTCTCTAACAGATGCCTTTTAGGCAGTTAATCCTTTCTTGCTCTACATTCTGATGCTGAAGAATACCAGCTGCCTGCAGTCTCTACCTGTAGCTTGTTCTGATGTATATCTGAATACATCCAGCATGCAAACTCGGCATGCAAAACTCAGAAAAAAACAAAACCCAAAGAAAACCACCCCACCATCTACAAGGCAAATAATCTCATACATCAGATGTTTATTTAATTACCTCTAAGAATAATGATTCTCAACCCAAGCAGCAATTCCATCACTTCCTGCCTGCCCACTGCAATAGCAATCTCAGTGTCAAAGCACTGCAACTTAATAAAGGGCTCTCTACATAAATGGAAAGCAAACTTATGACATAATAAGGCAGAAAAATCTAACAGCATAGCAGTGCTGTGCTCTGCATAGTTTCGATAGTTGTCTCGGAGGTATAGAACAGCTTCATCACTGAACCTATGGCTTGAAGTATATGCAGTTTTAAACTTAGAAGATGCTAACCATTGTTCATCAGCTATAGCACATCCCTTCAATTTTGTTTTGGAGACAAGAAGAAGGCTGGGAACTATTTTTCCTCCATTTAGCAATCTTCAAAAGCGTAACAAACATTTCTTCATTGCTTTTCTCTAGATTTAAAATACCCCTTTTCAGTTGCTCAATTACTTCACAGTCTACTTGCTCTGTTTGGTTAGGCTGTCTGCTAAATAGTGTCATGCAATCACTCAGCCAAGAGAAAATTCTTCAGATCTACTTCACTGTGCTTTAAATTGCTTTTTTTAAGAAAGAAAATTTAAATTAAGACTTCTCTTCAGCTATTTCTTAATAATCAGATTTGAAAACATCATCCTACATCAGTATAATTCCTTCACTTGTTTACAAAGAACTTAAAGATGCAAGATATTTTTGTTTGTTTGTTTTATAAATCTTCACCAATTCCACCATCCCTGGAGGGATTTGAAAGCTGTGCAGATGTGGTACTGAGGGGCACGGTTTAGTGGTGACCTGGCAGCACTGGGTTAACGATTGCTCTCAATCATCTTGAAGGACTCTCCAAACCAGAACAATTCTGTGATTCTCTGATACGCATCTCTATTCTCCCTATCCCAATATATTTCATTTCTATACTTTTAATCACCCTTAATCAGGAATACTGAATTAGTTGTCTCTGGTTTAGCTGCTAAATTCTTCAGACATTGTTCTCGCTATATATGCTCACTAACGATCTGAATTTAACTCATCCCTTTTTCTTTGAAACCAGAAATCAACAGTGCACAAAGTCCCCTAACAGGAGACTGGATTGCCTAAAGGCTGCCACTGCACGTTAAATCACTGACCCCTGAAGAAACAGTTCTGCTTTGGGGCTTTTATTTTCCCTTTATTTTCATGAAAACCCGTTTGTTTCACAGAAACTCTATATTCAGTAATATGCTTCACTTTTTCGTTCTGTAGTAGTCATTTATGTAACACAGCCACACAGCAGCTTTCAAAACTTAGATTAAATTTAGATACACAACTCCTATTACTTATTCATATCAAGTGAAACAGCTGGACCTGATTTGTAAAACACAGGGAACGAGCTCACTAAAATCTCTGACAGGGTCAGCAACAGCAGAAGCACATTTCAAGACCACAGATATTTCCCGGCATTTGAAAAAAAGAGCCCAGTGTAAAGAGCTGAGGTTAAATTGCTCTCCGTGGTGGGCAATTGCCTCAGTTCTGGAAGCGTACACCTGATTTACCGGAGCCAGTATCTGGGCCACTGATGACAGCCATCAGGGAGCCCGCTGGTGTGCACGGCGGCTCCTTCTCCCCTGCTCTGGGAGACCTGACCATGATGTGCCTGAGGTTAGGAGCACATGGCGGGCTGCCCTTGCTCCACAGGGACAACTCTGGAACTGAACAGGCCATCAGCTGTAGCTCTTCACAAAACTCAAATTGCTCAAAACTACTTCCACATTTTCTCCTAGAACAAAATAGCAAAACCAAGTCCAAAATTATAATTTTTCTACATGTATACAACTAAAATGAGAAATAGAGCTACACAGAGAGATTGAAGTCTCTGAAGTCTTGAATGTATCTCAAAGATGTTAAGCTTCCCTCAGCTGCCAGTTGTCCCCCACTGACATTTCTGTTGCACTGTAACAGTTATTATCAATAAGTTTGAACTGAATACCAGCCTTCTTTTCCATCTGCAGACATGGTATGAGTTTTGGCAGTGACTACATTCCCTATGGAACATGGGGGTATTGCTTATTTTCTTTAAAGCAAATTTCTTTTAAATACAGACAGCTCAAAGAAATACCAAATATTTGCTCCCCTTTGAAGGAAACTGCATCTCAACATTTTGTTTTAGTTTCCCATCACTATTATGCACCCAAAAAGCCTAACAGTGAAGCAATGGATAAATAATAATAGAAGTAAGCTTGATTCAGGGTTTTCTCTTGCAAAGCAGCTGCTAAAACAAAAGCTATTTTACAATATTAGTCTATTGGTACCTTAATTGCTAAAACAAAAACATACAAGCACTGCAACAGCTACACAAAGAAGAACGGCTTCTTTGTTTATTAGCTAAAAATAGCCCAAAACAACCAAATAAAACCAAGTATTAAATCTGAAAGGAGTAACATCCCCAGAGACTAAACTGTAAAATAAACTATTTATAAAGTATAGAAGTTTCTTATTTAATTTGAGTTAACCAGTGCTCCTATTTGCTTACAGCCAAGACATATTGATACCAAATAAAAAACTGTCTCTCTTTTTTATTATTTGCTCATTTTCTAATGATGCAGAAAGAACTTCTTGGACTATAGGAAATGACTTTGGTCTCCATGCTATTAGAGAACAATTCAAGTAAGTGCAATCCACATGAAAAATGATGCCTGCAAGACCAAATTTTCCACAGTCAGAAAGGACAGGACAGGACAAAGAGAAGTGAATTTATACCGCAGAATAGGAAGATTTAAACTGTGAAATCAAAAGAAAATTTTTAATTAGAATAATTAGTTGCAGTTACTCCTTGTTCCACTCCTTTCCACTCTTTGTTCCTGTCCTCAAATGTTATGCCTCAATACTTTATAGATCATTTTAAGAAAAATTTGTAACTTAAAGCATAATATAGTGTGTTTAGGAATGACACAGGCTACTGTGATTGTTACAAAAGGTACTACTACAAGAAATAGTTAGAAAAAAAATCTTGTTATAAATTACTTGGATAAAGTTGATACTAAGAAAATAAAGAAGGTCCACTAAAGGACCTCTGAAGTTTCTCATTTCAGTCAATAACATTTTACTTCAGTGCTTCTCTATATTCAAGGTTTCACAGTCTGCATAGTTACAGGACACTGATTTATAGCTTAGAAAAAAAATGTAAATATAAAACCCAGTAGAAGAACCTTTAAAATATTAACACCTTCAGCTATCAACAATCTGAATATGTACAGGTAATTAGTGGGAAATCAAATTTAATTAAGATTAATTAGACAACAAATTAAAATAATTAGACAACGCATTTTCAATTATTCAGACCTTCTTTAGTTCAGTAGCAGCTTTTTTTCATAGGTGTATTCCGAGTACTGTTAGAAGGTTTTCAGAGCTTTAGTTCATGAAAGAAAAGTAAGGAATCTCCCTGACTTGTGCTTCAAAGTCTCTTGTGAAAACTGCAAGGGTACTACAGTTCTTCAGATGGCACTATTTATTTACTGCAACGTTGTTTAACTTACTCCAAGCCTCAAGATATTTGACAAGACACGAATAAAAGAGCAAGCATTAATACATGCCCTTGAACTACAAGGTTCAGTGTTGACCTACAACGTCCCTGGTTGTTTGATAACATTCTGGAATACGCAGAACTGCCACGGGAAGCTCATCTGCAATAAGAGTTATCGGTTTAGGCTGCTGCTTTAATACCTGAAAGAGCCAGCGTACATCTTATTAAAATTCTGACAGACACATGGTCTTTTTAGGATTCTGCAGGCTTTTGGTAGCCTACACATACTGATGTCCACTGAACTTATTTTATTTGTTTGTAAAAAAATTACTGAATACACTACGCAGTAAAAATGATCAAGTGATATAGAAATGAGAGGTTAAGATTTTGGGGGGAATAAATTGATATTGCCTAAGAAAGATTAGATAAGTCAAGGATTTCTGAGCTTCCAGCAGGGATATTTACTAAAAGCAAATTCTAAGTTTGTGACAAGAAACACCTTTCCCAATGATTCAAAAATTTCAATTACCACTACACACATATCCGTTTGTGGAGCCACACCTTTGGAAGGTACAAATTTTTTTATGGAATGAATGAGGAGAAAGCACTATATTTCATCCTTGGAGCCCACTGTAACTCAGTATGAACTGTATGGTTTACTTTCCTTTTTACTACTGTCTTTTAAACTTTTCCTGCAGAATCACTTACACGTCTCCTCTGGAGTTCCTTGTGACAGAGGTGTTTTATGCAAAGGACTGAAAGACCAATACCCGAACAGTTTTTAGCACAGTAAGCCTCAACGTTCCCACATGCAGAAACACATCAAACACACTGCAAGTTGCAAGATTAGCCATAAAATAGAAACCCTAAGAAATCAAGGCAGAGCCCTGAACATTCTCTGAAATTAATTGCTAGAGTCAGTAAATTATTAGCTAATGAATGGATTAGATTTTTGTAATCAGGAAACATTTTTGAACTCCAAACATTTACTCTTAATCCCAGTTAATATAGAGAATGAAATAGAGTGATTTTTCATACTACACTTAGTTAGTGTGTTTTCCATATACACCACACGCTATAAACAGACACAGTAAAACTGTATTGACATTTTAATAATTTAATGAATGTGAAAACTACAGACATTTTCACTTTTATCTGAAGCAAGACAACATAGAGTAAGCTGCATGACTAAATAGTTATGAAGAATTACATTGAGCAAATAAAAAAAAGAACAACCCTAATTCAAATTATTTCAGAAAGAACTCCTACTAAATAAAGGGGAAAGAAATTAAATAAATATGGACTTACCAGGGAAGACTACAAGTTAAAAATAAAAATATATTCTGAGCGATAAATACTCTAGGAATCAACCAAAGTTAAGCTGTTTCTGCCCTACATACATAGGAGTGACACTGTAACGGTTACGTGCATTATATCAAAGATTGTCTTTCTGAATACACTTGGCTGGCTAAAAAAACCAGAAAGTTTCCTGCTCAACAGTTCTGAGAGAATCACAGTGCAAAATCCTCTGTTCAGGTGCTTTATAAATCATCTAAGCATGATTTTCATGTCATATCAAAGATGGCCACACTCAAATCAACAGTGGTTTTGATACTGATGCAAAGAACCAGAAGGAGCTCTGACAGACCTGAAGGATGACACCTGCACATGCTACCTCTGCCTAGCTAAAAAACTTAAATACTTACTTGGACTTCAAAATTCATATTCTCCAGAAATTTCTGGTTCATTGTCTCCGCAAATTTGTTGATGGCTCTCAAGAACACCCTAAAAAAAGAAAAGCAATGATATGGATAAATGAGTGTCATCTCTGGGAACGGAAACGCATTTAAACACTGAACACACTGGAAGCAGCAAAGTTCACATATACATGAGCACAGCAGGTGACATGCTCTGCAGTGGCAGGTATAGTCTGCTATACATTACAAAAACATGAAACAAGCAGTTGTCAAAAAGTTTCTTGATCTCCATTGAAAAATTCAGACAATACAATTTCTTTTGCTTTGCTGCACATTGCACTGCGTTCCTGAGAAAAGCGAGAGAGCAACTGTCTCATTTACCTTCTATGTGACAAAATGGAATCATTTACAACAGTGTTACTGCCTCCTCCTCCTGGGTTTGACAGCTGACACACTTTCTGTACTCACGTTATTAGTTAGGAGCTGCCACTGTTATTTTCCCAATTAAAAGATATTAAGTGCAGCTTTTCAGTTCACTCACAGCTGGGGGGGAGAGGATGACACCTCTGCCCATCTTCCTCCAACAGGTTGATTATAAAAAACATATTCAAAGGTCAGTTAATATACAGTTATTTCTTTGAGGAGGAGGAGTATAAACACTATCCCTCTAGCTTGAAAAGCAGCACCTATTTATGCTCATTATTAATGCAGCAAGATCAAGTCATGTTTCTAAAGCTAATTTCTTTGTCTAACTTTCCAGCACAGTACATTTATAAAACAAAAATCAATCGTATCTGTAAATATTTATAAAGTGTATTTAAATAATTCAGTTTCATTCAATTTATAAGTTTGAAAATGAGTGATCCATTTCCCTCTGCTTCCTAGGTAAAATTTTAAACAGTTGAAATATTTCTATGACAAATACTGGGGGGGGGCAAACATCCTGAAACCTGAGAGAGGTGAAGACAAGGCAAACCCAATCCTACTGTTCAAACCCACTGACCAACTGTCAACGAGCTATTAGCAGTCACTGAGAAGATCCGATGGTTATAACAGGTCCACAAAACTCCCACCATCTTAGTGTTCACTAGCACCAGGAAAAGCACTAATTCAAGAATTACCATTATTAGCAAAAGATTAAGAAACCACAGGAAAGTCACAGGTTACTGTTGAAGGAATGTTGTATCCTTGTGCTTGATTCTTTGTGGTGTTCTGCTCACCCATCTCAAAAAGATAAATACAAAAAGAAAAAAGAGAGAAGAAAACAAGCAAGCAAATGTGACAAAGAAATGATCAAACACATCTAATGGACTGCGTCTGAGACCTGGTTTCTTTAGTCAGGAGACACTGCATGACTGAGGAGGGATATAATAAAATCTATAAAATTGAAAGTACTGTGAAGAAGCACTGAACAAAACCAGACTCTGCATTCAAAACAGGCAAAGAGAGAGGGTTTTATACTGGTATTGCTCAGCTATGCAACTCATTTCCACAGGATGCTGTGAATGCCTGAATTTTATACTGGCTTAAAAGTGATTTGAAACATCAAAGACAAAAATGAAGCAAGCACTAGTACATGTCATTGGTCACTAGAGGCTAGGAGAACACAGCAGAGAGCATTACTTCTTCCCAGCTCTGCTGCTACACAGTTCCCTTGGCAGCTGTTTATGAGCCACTACCAGAAAAAGAATAGTTAGAGAGAGGAAATTTTAGTCTCACCACCAAGGAAAAAAAAAAAAAAAAATTTGCAAGGGCTACATTCAGTTTCTTAATGAGGAAGGTAAAGCAAAAGTTCAGCTTTTGGCAGGCTTATGACAGGGAATCCTATTTAACCACTACCCAAAAGTCCAAAGAAGTGTGCTGCTTCATTAGGGCAAGGACTTGACTGGCTAGACTGAATTTCTCTGTCATGATTATGGTTTTCCAGAGGAAAATTTTCTTTCTGAAAACCTAAAGAATATTTTCTTTCCTTCCACATAACATTTCCCTGTAATGTTGATGTGATCAAGCAAATACAGTAATTTATACATGATGTCACACCTTGTCAAGTCCTTTTTTAAATGTGATTAGAGGGACACTACAGTTTTAACTACTACAGGAGCCATGGCATTGGAGGTGATGGGCTGCTAAGGGTGCTGTGCTGCTCTACTGCATCATCCCCCACACAGGATGAGATGCTTTCCAATGGTCTAGGTTGTAGTCTGATCTCATCTTCTTACACTAGCTCAGCTCATCTTGCCAGCTGAATTAAGGGTCCAATCTATGAAATGCTGTCATCAAATCACCTCAAGAACCCCAGTTTTGCTCAGTACTGCTGGTGCAGGCCATGGCTGCTCTCCTCAACAGCCTCTGCATACTCAGAGAACTGCCCTGTGCACCTGCTGCACTTCAGGTCTACGTTGGTCTGTACAGGCTGTGGTACTTTTCTTTTTGGCCATTTACGTGATCAACTCTCATGCTGGAAAACACAATTCCCTCTGCAAGCTGCCCTGCTCCACCCACAAGCAAATAAACACATTGTTCCCTAATGGACACTTGTGTGGGCACATTTATCTCTACAAAACTGCCTCATTCTTGACGCAAACAGTTCAAGATTTTAAAAAAAAAAAAAAAGGCAACTCTAAAAAGAATGGTCTTCTTGAGACAGCACACAGAAAATACACAGCTAGGCAGAACCACAGACACCCACATGTTATCTTGTTGGTGTCTCCATTACTCTTTTGATTTGAGTAGCAGTTTTGGGTCAAGGCCTTTTTAGCATCACATCTTTCCTGTAGAACTATATTGCTCTATATTATCTTTTGATTTACAAAGTATATATTTTGGTAACTCATGTAATCAAGTTCTTCGTCTCCAGCTCCTCAGAGAGCAGCATTTCCCTTCACTCAGTCTTTTGTTGGAGTAGGAGAGGGTGCCCTTCATTTTTAAGACTTCATTTACTAACTTTTCTGTATTTACACACTACTCCAGCACCTATGGTGAAGAATGTCACCTAAATATCCTGTCTGGGCAGAAACTGGTATGGTGCTGACAATTTGTCTTACTTTGAAAAAGCCTCACACCTTTAGCTACTTGGCCTTTTAGCAGAGAGGTATCAGGCAAGATACAGTAGTAATAATTGTAACAAACACAAATTAAATTGGTGCAAATCTATTTCATAATACAGGCATATTTCTTGCGCATCATAAGTTAAATTTTTTGTGAAGAGCTTGTGGTTTCATATTAGCCGTACATTAAAAGCCCCAAGACACCTAAGACATTCCCAGGTAATTACTGTCCAGGAAAATTAGTGCTAATATTAAGAATATTTCTAGGCTTCTACACACTGTAATTGTCCGTAAGCTATCGTCTGTGAATAGCCCTTTCATTCTCAGATATTTTTATCTGACATACTGGAATGACACATTTGCAGGAACCATGCGATACTTCCAGGCTGTCAAGTTCCAAATATTTTCATGCATTTGTATTTTGCCTAAAGGGTGTATCTATTTCTGTCATTGGAAGTCACTTTGGCAGTAGGTTTGAGTTCTATTCCTGCCTCCTGCCAATGCTGCCCTACCTCAATGATTTCATTGCTGTACGCCTCAGTCTCCCTTTTCACCATAAAGGGAGTATTCATTAACTAGCCGCAAGTATGAAGCTAAGGAGATATTTATAAAGCACTTTTGATGAAAACAAGAGGAAAATATAATTTTAGTTATTACTGACAGCATAATCCTATTTAGAAAACTAAAGATTTCTCCAAGAGAGCTGAAGTCATCTGGCTGGAGAAGTCTTCATTCCTTACAAGATTATTCAGAGCATCAGCTAGCAGTTGTAACTGACATAATGGAGACAATACACTTAGGTGGTAAAAAATGTGCTCCAGAACAGCTCAAAACCCCACAGTATGTACTCTCTGACTTCACTAGAAGTTATTGAGAAAAATTACTGAAAGGGATTTTCTTGTCAGTATAATATAACTTAATTTCCCTTGCTTCTGTAACAGATCATTGGAGCTTACCTTTTCTCTGCACTTGGGCATTTCTGCTCAGGTTTGCTTTGCAAATTTAGACTGATCCAGACTGACCAAAGGAGAGGGTCCTGACTTCTCGTACAGAAAATGTCATTAGGTGCTTTTTCTCTTTAATATTCTCTCCCTGTTCTATTTTCCCTTAATTTTCACCATCTCATAGGGCTACAAACCTTTCTTCCAGGTGTTAAATTATGATTACATTTTTTATAATTACTTAATATGGAATTAATTTCTCATCAGTTTAAATAATTGTGATCTAAAATAATTGAAATTCCTTTACCCAAAATAATTTTTATGATATTTCCTGAGTTTATGGGGATTGATGCTTCTAATTTAGAGTTCACACCAGTCTCTTGGGCCTGAAGATTTATGGACAATCTTCAAGACCAAAGTCTCTGGGATTAATCTGGGTATAAAAAGGTGAGGTTTTGGCTTAGGTCAGCAGCACAACTGACATGGTTCAACTGCTTCTATCTTCTTTACCTTTCTCAATTTCCTGATGCTTCTGCTTTAATGTACTCTCAGAACCATTTTTTTCCCAAAACTTTGGCTTGAAATTGGCTTTAATGTTGGCCTAATGAACAGAATCCTGTGAAGCTGTACTCAGTTTCAAATAGTTAGATGTATGTTCTAAACAGGGGTAGAGCAGTACTGTAAGTAACATAGGTAAATTATTTAAGAAAGACAAAGCTGAAAATGTATAAGCCATCTTAAGGTAAAAAAATTATTTCAAAATTATTCTTCCTCAAACAGAAAAACGTAGGGGCTGAGATGGAGCAAAGAAACAATTTTGTTTTCAGAAAAGAGATAGGTTTCAAGGCTATTCCTTAGAAGATGATGACAGTAAAAAATTATTGAAAGAGGTCTGCACATTGTCCTTGTTTTTGAAGTGCAAATAGGTGATAAACCTAAAATACACATCTGGAACTCCAAGTTATTTTTAGCAAACAAGTTAGAATTAGTGCATCAGCTCTTTACAAGATAAACCAGAGGTAATTACAGTAAAAACAAATAAACAAACAAGACAAAACCAAGACAAAAATTGAAACCCAACAAACCTTCAATGGGCATTGCCTGTCTTTAGGTGGCTTTGCAAACGCCAGCCTTTTTCTGCCCCTAGTTTCTGACATAGAATACTTCTGGATCCACAAAATTATCTGGGGAAATTTGCCTTAATAAGGTACAGAATAATAAACCTTCCAAAATCATGAACTGGCCTTTTCTCAGACTCTTATGCATGAATTCTTTTAAAGCAGTAGTCCAACCGCAATGAGATGCTCTTCAAGGTCTTTTCAAGTTCACGAGATTCTAAAATTTGGGAGTTCACTGCTTCAACTTTGAGCTGAGTAAACCAGATACTGAGGTGAAGGCTGAATCAATTCACTTAGGTATTTATAAGCATTAATTCAAACTCATCTCTGCCACGTCTTCTAAAACTGTGATTACAATGATGTAATGACAGGGGGAAAAAATTAATCAAGTACAAACTTCTACTGGATAATAAGACAGAGAAAAATACAGAAAAGCTTTGAAATAATAATATTTCTTCTGTTGTAAAAGCTCTTACTCAAAGAGGCCACTGAATGCTGGAATAGATGGTGTTTTCTTAAATCACATCTGAAAACGAGTGAAGACATGGATAGATTTTAGGAGTCAGAACTTCTTCCCACAAACCTTAAGTGTTTTTCCTTTAGAAGATTTGGTTCACAAATTAAAGTCAGAAGGAGTTAAACTGACTTCAGTGTGTCAAGTTAACCCCCAAAGGCTGATCAATCAGCACTTTCACAAGTGAAGCCTCTACGTGAGCAGATGAGGAATATGAAGGGGGTTCTTTCAAAGCCTAGGAGAGTTATTGACTATTATCTTGAAGACCTTTTCAGAATTCTGATAGACACGGTCTTGCTGGTGTGACAATTATATGAAACCTGAAATAGGGTACAGCAGAGCCAAAATAATAGTCCAACATAATGTATATTGACTTAAAATGCTCTGCAGAAGACACCTGACAGGTATTTTAATATGAAGTAAGAGCAAAGGAAAAGCACCTGAAGTCAGCCAACTCTCTTGTAGGCTTCTATCATCTTTGCTTTTCTGTCTTGCGTGCAAAGCTAGAAGGCGCCACGTTAAATAAAGAGGAGACGAGCAAAGTGGGTCAGACACAATCCAAAATGTTGATCACTGTCCATGACTGAAACAGTGATCAGCAATTCTAAACTAAACTCAGATGACATAAAATGCATAGAAGAGACATCAGACAAGCAATCAGTGTGACAGGAAAGATTAAAAATACACATTTACTATTTCAGTGACCAGAACAGAGCAGCAGGAGAAACCCTGAGAAAACAGGTGAAAAGATAATCACAAAACTCTTCACAAAGCAACAGCGGAAATTATCTCCTAGTAATGTGGCAAGCTATCATTGATTTAGAAATGAAGGGCAATGCAAGACGGAAACACTATTTAAAATCTCGTAGCTATGTGAAACCTAGTTATTAAGAGCACAATAATGGCAACACTTAGGAAGCAATCCACTTCCATGGTAACTGGAAATATATGGCCAGTGGTGCTAAAAAAGTAGTATCATCTAATCCTATTTCTCCCTTGTTGACATTCAGTATCACTACAGACTGAGAAAGAAATTTTTGTACCATTCATAACAAATTCTAACGATAAAAGAATTGTCATTTTCCTAAATTCTTCTTCAACATATGGTCAGAGAATCTATTGAAAGAGCACGGCCAAAAAAACCTGCTTGAAATTAACTGCTATCCAGCTTCTCTTGCCTCAATTATAAATTGTTATGTACGATTCACGTTCTTTATTAGTATTATTTGAAAATTTACCTTGAATAGCTATGCCAAGCATAAAACACTAATAAAAGCTGTAATGTATCAGAGTTAATCTGACAGCAGCACAAAAGCAACACCTCTAGAAAGACAAGAATGAACAATTGCTTTGATGCTATACAAGCAAAGTTTCCAGCTGCGATCTCTTGACTTCGCCAACCATCTCTTTGTGTGTAGCTTTTCCTTCAGCACCTACCTAAGGGGTGTTCTTAAGACTGCTTACCTCCCCATTTAGGAAGCAAAATACATTTTCAAAACTGCAGCTCGGGGTACACATCTATGCCAAACTCTGTGGAAAATGTGATGTTTAGCATGCTTTAAGAAGCTTCATCGCTGTCATCATGGACTCTGATAGAATTAACTTTGTTCAGAAAGTATTTTCAGAGATTTTCCTTATATCATATCTACTCTCCTTCTTTGTGCGCTCCAGCTAACTGTTTGCGGAGTAGAAATATTCTGAAGTTTAAAAAATAATCCTTAAAAATCACATGGTGTCCTTGGTGCTAGATCAAGTCTGGGAATGAGATAAAAAGCGGAACCCCAGTTATCATACGTGAATGGAATGACAACATGGTTGTATCAGGATGTCACACACTAATAAAAACTCTCGTGCCCTTGACTTTTGAAGGAAGTTTAAATTGATATTATTAAATTACTTCTCAATTCTTGCATGCTTTTTGTTTTTTCATCTGTTGACACTAATTTACCCTTGCTGTAATATCTGTACAGATCATTTAGTCTTCATTTCTATGTTTCAAAGAATGGTGCAGAGGTAAACCTTATCATGGAAGTTTCTAGGGCCTGTTTCTAGAAATACTTACATTATTTCACACATCAAAGAATTAAGATTGGGCAATCACATGTAGTTAATGGATAACACTGTGGATAACACTATCACTTTTTTGGGTTTTTCTTCAATTAGCTCTCACCATGAAACTTTAAAGGTAAAATGTAGCATTGAGGATTCGCTTTTTCTTTCCCACCATTATATAAGCTTTATGCATTTGAAGTTCATTTGAAATATCTTCTCTATACCTGCATTACATTTTAACATAGTGTCTATAATTTTGATTTTTCAGATACTCTTGTTGAAAATATTTAGCAAGTGAATACCTTTTTGTCCAGAACACGTAATTTCTTTACTTTAGGGAAGCCTAACTTCTTCTGAAGCTAAGAATATGATCTGTAATTGCAGGTCCAGACAACTATGCATATGCCTCTTGTCTCGCTTGAACTTAATACTTCACAGCCCAAACCGTATCATTATGGAAGTTCATCGAGTAACAGATTATGACTTTTACAAAAGATAATTATGCCGCAAATTCATAATACACCAACAGGGTTATTTTGTGATGTTGCTTTTTCAAAATATGAAAATAACTGCTCAGCATAATGTTAAATATGAGAAAATTGTATATATTTAATTTCTTGGAAAATCTCCTAAGAGTTATGAAGTGCTAGCCAAAGTGGCTCATCAAAAGGAGGAAACGCAGAAAGATTCCTCAATAGAATTTACAACACCTGATGAAAACTATTCATGCCAAATCTGTATTTTCTGTTTTTTTCTGTAGTGACATATTTAAAAACAGTGTTTTACTAAAATTAAAATACCTGAAAATGTACAAAAGGTATTTTTTTAACAGGCCGCGCAGTCAAGAACTTACATTCTTGAGTCAAGACTTCTAAATGCAAGTTAAAGTTGGAAAAATAACAGTTTATCTTACTGACTTGCCAAAAACATCAAACTAAAAAGTGGGTTTTCTGTGTTGAGTTGCTCTCCCTGCTGAAGACTTAGCTTTTAGTTAGGAGAACTCATACTTGAGTAGCATCAGCATCCTTGCAGTTGTTACTGAGAACGATGAGATTCTCTGCAGTGGGAAAAGGCTATCTCACAGCATGTTTGCTCTCTGCATTTTAGAGAAAAGACTAAATGACTGCAGACAAATCGTAACAGGCATCTGTGGCGTACCACGACCATGCTATGCAACAGCCTATCTCGCTGTGCAGATTATCTGCTGCAGTCACCACACAATTAAGTGTTTAGATTCTTGGTAAGTAATTCCACAACATGGGTAACAACGAGCAGCGTGCAGAGTTAGCGCAGAATAAGCACCTTGCATCTTCCTAGCACCAAATGCTACAAGTCATTGAAAAGGAGGGGTTACATCAGGCACAACCAGACTCCAACACCTACAGATGGAAAAGGTGCTCTCTGCTCAGCTTACAACTGAACAGCAAAGCATTAAATGACTCAGTCAGACACAGCAGCCACAGCTGGAAGTGTAACTCTCCGTGGAAATATACTGACAACCCACAGTGAAACAACTGCCTCTTCTCTTTATCCGCCTTATTCCATTTTCCCAGGACTAACCTTATGCCATTTGCCCTATTACAAGTACTGACTTTTGTAGGGACTGGGAAAGACAACAAGGAAACAGAAATACCTACGCTGAATGGAAAGGAGATAGAAACTGAGAATACAGAGACACTCTGTGCCAAATAACCCAGCAAGGCAAACAATAAACAAACAAATAAAAACAGAAGTCTTGTGCCTCTGAAAGAGACATTATATTAACAGGGAAACTGCATTTCAGCAAGGACATTTTCAGTCTCATAGCAGAAACAAACTGTCCAAGGACGCATTTTATTACTACACGTGATCAAAGCAATGACTAAACAGTGCAAACTGTTTGAACTTGTTACAATACTTCATTTACCCTTTTGTGCATGTGTGGATAAAGGAATATTTTCATTAGACATTTCTACTTGTTGCTTAAAACACTTTTTCATACATTACAATGATGAAGTTCTGCAATATGCCGTAAGTCTATGTGTAAGTGCATTCTGACCCCTGAAAATTCAAGCCCTTAAGAAAAACAACTGCATTTCTGTCAAGGATGCTTAGGCCAGTCAAAAGCTGCCGGAGGAAAATGAGATCAAAGAAAGGAGTTACTTGTATACATCAGATCAGCCTTCTAGAGTCTGCCTTATTTGCGCAAAATAAACTGCAACATCGTCATCCAACCTCAGTTACATAAATGAATCTTAACTCCCAATACATCTTTGAAAAAAAAGAGTAAAACTAACCTAAATTACTTTTTTTTTTTCCCCCTCCTCTTAGGAATGAATAAGTGCCTTTTTTTTTTTTTTTTCCTCTATTCTCTGCAAGCTAAATAATGACCCAGGCAATGTTTTAAGCAAACTGTTAAAGCATAGCTGGATAAGAATAAATCTGAGTTTTCTCCTACATTTCCTGTGAGAGCAGAATCACTTAATAATCAAAGAATTAAAAGTTAAGGAGGGTTTTTTTTTTCCTATTTTCATAATTAACATGGCACTCTTGATTTTACACCTTCATCACAACTGCTATAAATTGAAAACCATATTACAGCACCAGCTGGAGCAAACGATAATGCACAGTCTTACCAAGTGAACTGGTGTACCTCGTGTAGAGTCAGATCCCTTAGCATCTGTGAATAGTCACAGTACCCACTGACATCAAATATATCACAGGATTAAATAGCTCTAAAACATGAAAATACGACAAGCTTTCATTTTCAATAGATAGATGGAAGACTGAAGTAGTTCTAATATTTTAATTAATTTCAGGGTTTTTTTCTTCCAGCTTGACACATTCTATGATTCCACGCAATCTAGTCAGTTAGTAGCAGCAAGAGAGTTTGTAGCATCTCTATCAAATGCTTAAGCTTTTTGTTTGAAAAAGATCCTTTTCCCTATTTCTGCCAACTGTGTTCAGTTTCCCTTCTCTCACAAACTCCAAAATGCCACCTCCTCATAATGCCCAAAGCTACATTTAGTCGAGTTTCCCAGGACAATACTAGAAGCAGCTCCTTCTTCTGAAAAGACTTTATCTATTCAAAGGCAGAGTTGTTCAGAAACATGTGCATGTTTAGTGTGCAAACCAAGTTTTTCAGAAGCCATGTTTTATAGAGCCATTCACAGATGATCTATGAAAAAACCCCAGGTCTGGAATTGCTACTCTTCTCTTAAATCCCTACAGTCCCCTGCTTAGGTGACAAATAGGAACTTACTCTGCCTCATTGGGCTGAGTGGCCAGGACCTAATGATACCAACAGAACTTAGAGTTCCTGGCACTCTGAGAAATGGTGAGGTCCTTGGGGATGCAGGCAGCACTGACTTGAAGCCATAATGAGATTTTGCTGAATTAATAATGCTGCTCCAACATGTGAGCTACATGAGAACCAGGTCTTGAGGGTGTTACAAAGCAGTTCATCAGCAAATAAGCAGCTATTTTTAGCATGTATAATGAGAGAAAATTTGCAACATTTTCAGCTCTTTTGCCAAATACCTGCAGCGCTAAACCTTCCAAGTTAGACTGAAAAAAGGGCTGGGGAACACTTGACTCTGACAGATGTCTGAAAACACTCAAATAACAGGTAATGAAAATGTATTTTAGAAAAAGCCTAGCTACTGGCATTAGAATATGCTCTGCAGTGTCACCTCACAAGAGTTTTTCAGCAAAAAAAAAAAAATAATCTGACCTTGAAATGTGCTGGTGAAAAAGTGTTTCCTTTTATTTTTAAATACCTAAATGTAATGCCAACAAGGTCCAAAATCCTCAAATGGACACACGAACAATGTGCTTATGATGCCACTTGAGACTGGAGACCAACCCAAACTGATTCCAGGTACTAATTATGATAAGATCAAGTACTTCCAAACTCTATTTAAGCAGTTACCATTTCAAAGCCCAGAGGAACAGAAGGAAGGGATGTAAAGACTTTCTCTTTAGTTGCTGACCCCCCAAACCATTTCTTTTATCCAGTGAATCTGAACAAAAGTGAATCTGCACTTCATGTTGACAATATGGCATGGGAATTTCCTGGGAGGAGTTCTGTGCCTCTACATTAAAACTATGAACAGCTGGGAGATAGCAGAGCATCTCTCCTATATGGTATCACCTAAACTAGCAAAGCATTTCCCCTCAAATGCCATGTACCTAAGAGTTACTGTTTTTAATAAGCTAATAGCCAATAGTCCATCAGCAGAATAAAGTGCACTTACAAACAGCAGCAACTAGTGAGAAGTGTGCAGTAAGCAGCCTTGATTAGGACAGAAGTTAATTAAATCTACCATGGAAGAACACAAAAATAACTCAAGACATTATACCCTCATGACCTCAATGAGGATTTTATTATTTCCCAAAGTGTTCTGCCACACCTAACATGCCACGAAAACATGTTCTTCCCATCTTGCTGTCAATGGAAGAAAAAAAAACCCACAAAAATACCCAAACAAACCACAGGAACAAAACCAGTTGATTTCCCTTTTTGACCCTCAGTTGCTAACAGAATACTCCCAGTCCCGTGAGACCTGTACACAGAGCCTCTGCCTCCTTCAAATGGGTTTTGTGAATCAGAATGTCCTTTGAGAGCAAACAGCACATTATTTATAACAGTGATTTAAAGTAAATTCAGTTAAATCATTCCATCCTAATACAAGCAGGGCTTGACAAAATAAGTTTACTCAATCAAGCTTCTATTCACATTCTTTCAAGTCACCTACCACAGTTTCTCCTGGACATGAACATGTCCATCCTCCCTTTCTTTGGACCTTGTAAGTCATTCTCTCGTCTTTTCCCCTTATCTATGCCAGATATCCAACATGTAGTAGGAATATCCCTGATACTATGCACGCACTGTCTGTATTTATGGGTGAGTAATAAGAGTGTCCAGCTCATTTGGAACACCTTCTACTCACAACTAGGACCCAGCTTGCAGTCCTAGTCACGCTCTTCCCTTTCCTCTGCCTCTAAGTAAATGCTCTCTGATTTCACATCTGGGTACTGCGTTGTATCCTCCAGGAGAATTCTTCCAGTGCCCACCTCCCTCCTAGGTACAAAATACAGGAGATCAGCTGGGGGAGACCGTCAGGCTTTGCTGAACGCCCGTAGGGAAGAAGTGCCAATGACATTCTGCCGCTGGCGAGGCTGCACCCTGGACATGCCTTACAACCTGCAACTAATATTCTTGCAAATTCAGAAAGGGGAGACTCTTAAGGTAAAATATCTCCTTCGGGGCATAAAAAGGCCAGCACATAGCTTCTGCTCAGAACAGGGGAATCAAGAGTGCAAAACCTAAGCCGTGCTAACACTTTATGAGGATATTTCATTTTATTTTCTTCTTTCATTGTTATTATAAGAGACCAGCCTGATCCCTTGTGATTTTTTTCTCTGCTCTTTCTCTGGTTTGAATTAAAGCATGTTAATAAGACAAATCTATACATCCAAATTAGTCTTCAACGGATTTCATGGGATACCCACTCCTCCAAAAAAAAAAGAAATGAACGAAAAAATAAACCAAACCAGACCAAATTTCTATGAAAACTGATAACAAAAATCCCCCCTCCCATTTGTTGATATAACATAAAATCTAGATATGAAAATAAGATCAATAACCCATTTCCTTACATAATCTTGGGAACAGCAACATAAGGATTTTAAGTGTCAAGGCAATTTAGGTAAGCAAAGTCTTTACAGAAAGTACAGCTGTTAAATAGCTTCTAAACATTTTTTAATGATGACTTTTTTTCTTTAGATATTTTCATTTTGCTTCTGCAATGCAGGATAAGGTTTAAAGAAAAAAAAAACCAAAACCAACCTTCCTGGACCAAATTGTCCCACAGTGTTCTGAGCCATCAGGAGACATTATCAACAAATGTACAGCACCGCAAATAAACTTCCACTGTCAGTAACTGAGGCACTATAGAGATCACCAGATGAACCCGCAAGACCCAATGGCATATTCTTTGAACAAGGATTGATGCTTCCTCCACCCCCATAGAATAAAAAAATCCCATACTTGAGAACAATGCAGATGTTAACAGCTTTTTCTAGATAAGAGAAGCAGTTTTAGATACGAAAAGTTTGATATGCTTACATGCAACAGCACATTGTTAGGTTGCATACTTAAGCTAGTGTTTCTATGAGATTAGCCATAACTTCCATTATATATGAAGAGGAACAAAATAAGCGAACAAACAAACAAAAAAATACATCCACAAGGTTGTTACAGGCTCACTGCTACTTATTGTTCATTTTCTCCTACATATGCAGGTGCTTGTAAAACCTCTATCTGTTTAAATTCTGAGAAAACCCTTCCTCATCTGTACATTCCGCAAATGAGCGACTTGAACCAACAAATTTTGTTTAGAGCAGCCATGTATTTTGCTTTGCATCTTCAGTCCACCTTGCCCTTGCTATCTTCTGTTACTGACTAGAGACACACACAAAAAAGTCACTACCTCAGAATGGCTAGCAACAATTATTAGGAAATGAATCCTCACAAAGCCCATCTTGTACCCTATGTACTGACCTTTCCTTGTTGTCAAAACAATTCACCTCTAACTGATGCCCACAATAAACAACAAAACTCACACCTCAAGGGAAGAAGGCTTCCTTCCTCTTCAAACAAGCAATACTTCAAAGATACTCTGAAGGAATCCACCTGTGATATGCTGGCCCAAGTCAGTTGTCTAAAACCATTATCAATGGTGGAGGTGCAAAAAGATCACTTCTCTCTTTCTGATTCAGTATCCCATGACACGGAAATGATCAAGAAAAAAGAGCTCGTGTGGCAGCAAAATCTATACGATGTGAAATTTCACTTACGCTACTTGAAATCCTCACACCAAGACAAGAGTAGTCCTGTGGCTTAGCAGAGATCAAGCACTCCTTCGGTTATTCCACCATCATTTACAATGACATCTAATCATATCAGTTTGGAAAGAAAACTGGGTTTGACAATCCTTGCAACACAGTGAACTTGCTGATGCATTAATGAGGATGTTCTAACCCTGTGCAGAAATTGTACATTTAAGATTCAACACACCCTTTACAGTTTGGCTTCTGTTGCCTGTCAACATGAAGACCCACTATGTATTTCAAACCTTACTGTTAAACACACTTTTTTTCTTTTCTGCTGTGCATGGATTTAAAGCTCAAGCAGCTAGCTTGTGTTGTCAGAAAATTATTTCAGATGATGACCTTCTTGGCATTCACCACACTGGAATAATACAATCTTCTTAAGACTACATGGTAAAACTCTTTTTAAGATAGGGAATGAGTTCACTTTTCACAAGAATATGGAACATAAGCACTGATCCTCCGGCCCCATTTTACCTGTTTTGCACCATGCTCATTGCCATCCAGTCTGAAGGGTAAACATTCTTTCCAATCAGATCTTTGAACATTATGAATGTTTCCATCAAGAAGTCCTAGAACAACAAATACAGTAAGTCTGTGACTGTGTAACACAAAGTTCACATATTCCTGCTGTGACTAAAGAACGAAGATGAAGGCTTCACACTACTCCCAGTGAAGTCAGTGGAAAAATTCCTGGTGATATCAGTATCAAATATCTAAGGTGGGAACTGGAGTCCTGTAAAACAGCAGCCTCCGACTCCAAATGAATGCAAAAAGTCATTACATTGGGCTCTTAAGAAAAGGCAAGCCATAAAAGAATAGCAAGAAAAAGGTTTATGTCTTGCCAGATTTCTGAAGGTCACTCTTAGGCAACACAGTGACAGAGGCAGAAAACGTACAGAAACAGACTTGATTCTAGGAAGAACTGGACAAGATGTTCCAAACGAATACTACTGATTTTTCACAAAAAATAAAACACTTAAAATCACCTTCATGGCTATTTTGTACTCACCACTAGTTCTGAACTTGTCTGAAAAGTTTCAATGTAAACTGAATAATGCTGGTTGCTCATCTGGTTTAAGATCGCTGTCATGCACGCCACAAAATGACTCTGGAAGAAAACCAGACAGAAATCAGCACATGCAAGTTACTTAAGATATTGAACTGCATTATTTCTTAAGTCTAAAAGCCTCATAAATACTTTTATGTATGTATTAAAATAATATTGAAGCTCTATCAAGTCCAGGTGAAAGAAACATGCTAAGTACCTGAGAAGGATAATTCAAAAGCTACCCTGGCAAGCAGTAGCTCTGGTGAGAGTTCCACTGTTTGTGGAACACTGCATGGAAACACACTGTGAAAAGAAAACTTGAGATCTAAAGTACAACTTAAGACTCCTAAAAGGCATGGGATGTTCTTCGATTAGGAATTCATAGGAAGAAAACATAGAAAGCACCAAAATTTTCTAACCATTCTAGAAATGTAGGATATTCACAGGAAGAAAAAAAGCACATTTTTTACATTCTGCAGGTGTTTTAGTAACTCTTACAGAACTCTGTAAAACTTGGATAAAATACTATTACTTGCATCTCTCAAAACTTCAAACTTCCTCAGAAGGAAATATCTTCTTTTTCCAATTCCTAAAGTAGACATGCTGAAAGATTTAAAATTCTTTCTAATCCTAGGCTTTCCCCGTCATTTACTGAAAGTCACAAAGACATTTCTCTCTCGAGCAGTAACAGTGAGCTTAATGATTTGCAGTTTTCCTTTAAGACTGTAAAGGATCCTCCTCACTGATGCCTTTTAATTTGCTGAAGTTTTAATTGTTGTTTTAAAAGAGAACCTGCTTGAAATGCTTTGATTTTATTAAAATAAGACTATGAAGTAGCTAAGCATGCAAAATAATTTTCTAGATTTACTGGGCTCTTTTAATCATACTGGTTTAGATCTGATACAAAGGGACTCACCAGCCCCTCTGACCAGAACTGAATTTCTGCCCGGTATGGACCGGATTCTCTGTTCGCTCCGATTCCTTTTGTCCTCTGTTCCATCAGAAAGGCGACACAGCCACACAGCCCCAAAGTCTCAGCTGCAGTTTGCCGTACCCAACCATTTTGTCTACCCCTTAGAGAGGGAAGCCTCCTTTAACTTCAGGTTATGGCCACTAGAGGTCTTTTACTTTCACATGTTAGTGCTGTTCAGTTTGTACTGCCTTTTTTTTTTTTTTTTTTTTATTTATTTATTCCTACGTGAGCAGACCCAGCACACTTCGTGCATGCAAACAGTAAAAATTACAATAGAAAGGAACTATTATGTCTTCTTGTGGAGTAGCATTAGTGCTAGTGAAAGGCTTGCCTACTGTTTAAGACTAAGAAGGCACATTTTCGGCAGGTAAACCAAAAGCTTTCAGGTAAGGAATCGTGTGTTCTCGGGTACTGATGCTCTTCTAAAAAGCAATGCTGGATTTCCTGCTGTAGTAGTTCACTTTTACAGTTCTGGATTAAAGAAATCTTTTCTGTGATGTCAAATGTATAGCTGAAAGTAATAATGAATTGCAAAGGATTCGGTAATCAAATTGTGTGGCATTTTTTTTCCTTATGTCTTGATTTTGAAAAAAGATTACTGACAGAAGTTAGAGCACTGTGCATGAAAAATAGCTTGTATTTTTAGTAGTTAAACATTCACCATAGAATGCCTTTCTATACTCATGTTAAATAATCACTTCTTGAAATAAGCAGCATTTCTTCACGAGCATTGAATAGATGTATTATGTTGCTTAAGGGCATAAAGACTTTAAGAAGGTTATTTCTTTTGTCGAAAGCAACTTCTAAAATGTGTCTAGCTACATCTGTGATTATGGTTCAGCATGAATGCCTGTTCTTAGTAGCTGTGCGTGGTGATTTTAAAATTAACAGACAATATGCCTTTATTACTGAATAAAAGCCCTTAGCCACGAACATATATTCCTGGCCAGTACCTCGCACCAAACCTGTCAAATTCACATCAGTGGGACTGAATGATACGTAAAAAAGAATGTTACAGTAAAGCTGGCTTGCTACAAAAACTTCCTCCATCATTTTCGTGTACCTGTAAAGCAGGAAAACAAACAAATACTGTTTGATCTTGAATAATTTTCTTTGCAGTATCTCAACTATCAGCTAGCTTGTTTATAGGTTAAAAGCTTGCCCCTCCCTCCCAACCCCCAAATGCCAGCAACAAAGATTTGCTTCTCAGGTGTAGCCTCGGATCTTTGAAGTATTCACACACCCCCAGCATTACCATTCTCACTGGGAGAAGTTAGGGGTAATATCGGACTGTAAAGGGCTGTGATCAAATCTGAAAAAATCTCTGTGTATTGGCTTAAGTTCTCCTCAGCTGTTTAAGTACCCCTTGGTAGAATGTGCAAAGAGCATGAACTACTTGAAAAGACAGTAAGTTCTGCACAAGACTGTTCTGAAACATTTGGAATGCAGACTGCACACTCAGCAGATGGACAGCAGCAACTCAGAATCAAGCACCACCTACAAACACATCAGTCTAATGGATATGATTCAAAAATTTATTTCATTAAGCATCGTATGTAGGGACTGAATGGGATAAAAAATGGTTGTAGCAGAGAAGGTGAAGTTCTTCAGGTAGAATCTTAATAAGTGATCTCAGCTGTGCTTACGCTCGTTAGGATTTAGCCTGTGAATTATAGCACAAGAGGCTGATTAGCACTAGATCCAATGTATGAAAGATAAACGGATCAAAGTAAACACTTGAGTGGTGAGACAAAGCTAACAGAAGAATTAACAGAAATAACTCTGAATACACTGCACTACTATGAATAACAATAAAATAGATGTTTTCCAACTTAAAAAAATGTTCATTTCCATTTAAATGTAGAAGAACCCACAACAGAAACAGCACAGAATTCTATGTTTTTAATTAACCACTTGACTGACAGCCTTTCAAAAAAATGTGTTAAGAAATAAGAAAAGCCATAGTTTGAACAGTACACTTCTGTCAGGAGCAGGAACATGAGGAAATAGAGAGCCAAATGGACATGAGGCAGGAAAAAAAAAAATGTTTCAGGAAACAAACTCCCTGTCCACTCTAAATAAGCATAATTAATATAAAATTTAAGGAACTATAATGCTGGCTGGCTTAAGTATAAACACTACAAAATAGGGCCTAAAGTAAAAGAAAGTCTGGTCTGGTTGAGTATATACAAAGTACATCAAAAGAGATCACGGAAGTATTTGATAAATCAAGCAGTGCTTTCTAAGTCAAGCAGAAAGAATGTGGAATCTTTGCCACTGTTGTTCAAGTGCCTATCAGCTGTGGATTCAACATGGACAGGAAAAGAAACATCTGAAAAACATCAGGGTCATATGAGTAAGATGACAAACTTCAACACCTAGCAACTAAATCCCAGCATACTTTATAATAGCAGATGGTGACAGGTTGCCGTAGAAACTTCAAATAATACTAGAACCACAAGAATAAATAGAGCTAATGCCCTGGAAAAACAAACGGCAACAGAAATAATGTAAAATGAAGCTGCACTTTGATTCTAATCTACTGAAACTATTTAAGTGTCTGTAGGGGGGTTATCTTAATGCAGGTGTACTTCTGGAAGGACTAAGAAGGATATTTATTTCATGTAGGCACTTAAGTAACATTTATCATCATTAATAGAACACTTTGCCAACATAGAGCCTGTCTGTAAACATATAACCACAGGCACATCATTAAAAAGCAGCCAAAACAGACACATAAGTAATTACTAATAATTCAAAGATTTCTGAAGGCCAAAGATGATGTCATTAATTTTTTATCCCCACTTTAGCAGACTACTGGGTGCTTTAAATGCTCATTTTACTTACCCTCACACTAAATATAAGGTAAGAGGGCTCCACACACCAACCACACACAGCCTGTAACCCTATAGTCTCTAATGATGGTTTACATTTGATTAATGCACAGTTTTCTGTCTTGGGTAAAGAATCTTATCCAGAAGATCCAACATTTTTGTGGTGTATGAAGTGACGATACTATATAGGATAGATTAAATTCTGAACTCCCTTTGAGGTTAAGCCAGAAGTTTCAAAATTCATCCTATGTTAGTGACAGTAATTGTACAAAGGGTGCACATAAAAAGGATGACCAAGAATTTCTCCAGGCCAAACAATTCTTTCTCTCTTCTTTTGTGTTCAGAATCTAGTGCAAAAATCTTTCTGGAAAAAAAAAGTGATAAGTACATTAGCTTTAATGTAATTAAAGGAAAGCAAACCAATCAGCTGTTTCAATGTAATGTTAAAAATCATCAATATTTATGTTGAAGCACAAGCACATAATTGAGAAGAGCCCCCAAATTCTGTCATCACGGAACTACTACTGAGTCATCAAACCTGTGCAGTGTCATAAGCTAAGCAGCAACAGAATGAATAGAACCACCACAGTGGTTTGAAATCACAGTTCCTCAGAAAACCCCATTAAACCTTGAGAACTGTGGCATATGTAGAGATTACCACAAACACCTTTATCCTGTTATGGAAACACTAAAGCGGAGCACTCAGAAATGAAAAAACATAAGCAGAATTTGAAGTTAACTGCTCATGTCATAGCTCTGTTTCTTCTCCAGAAACAGATGTCACTGCCAATGCACACGCTGTCTTAAAGCGTACTGTTTTCTAGCTATAAAAGCACAAAACCATAAGCATTAGAATAGGCTGCTATGCAACAACCTGGAGTATCCATCAGGTACATCTGAAATGGGAAACAGCTCCTAACCCACGCAGACTTGATGTAGCTTGCCAATGCGCACACCTTACTAATAATTAATTTACAATAAGAGATTCATCTACTCTTAGTAGGTCTGGTTTTTCATTTTCCATGTATACATGCATACAGTTCATTGGTTCTGTCATCTCCTCTGTTAACAGCTGACTGAACAGAAACTTAGGCATCCGGTTTCTACATCTTACTGACAGCTTTTGATTTCTGACTGAAAACATGCTGGGCTGTTTTAGCTTGCTC
>JANIJG010012028.1:0-47772 GCA_024611175.1 Megaceryle torquata | reverse complement strand
CACAGGTCACTCTTTCTGGAGATTTTTCTTTTTTTTTTTTTTTTTTTTTTACATTCATATTGTTTAGCCAAAAGGATATACATCTCTAAAACCAGCAGACTACCAGATGGAAAAATATAGGTCAATTTTATAACACGATGAAATAGTACAAGCAGCTGCTCTGTAAGATTTAAAGATACAAGGTAGACAATTAAGGCAACGTCAAAATTATTCAAGAGTTCTTCAGACATAGATAAAAGTAGTAAGACAATAGTTTATGATTTTTTAGAATATCTTTTGCCATCTATTTTTATTTATTCATTTTTAGATTTGTGTTCTTTTCTGAACAATATCCCAAAAAGATGATCTTTCATTCTTTGCAACGTTCTTGCTGAGGCTGGGTTTTTTTTGCTTGGTTGGTTTTGTGCCATAAATCCACTCCAGAACTTCTAGTACAGTCTCTGGCTGGGGTGAACAGTCCACTGTAATTGATTTAACTTGTGCTTACGTCTGCACGCAAACACAGTTGTGTCATTTACTACTTTTCCCAGAATATTAACATTGTGTTCATTTTCCAAGTGTATGTACAAATAAATCCTGGATAATATTACATCGTATGAAGTGAGAAGGCAAACACTTGGAATGAGCAATCACTGCTTGAAAAACTGAACTACCTTGTCCAGAGAACAGTTACCAAAAAAAAAAAAAAAACCAAAAACCCATCTCTTTCGCCGCCTCATTTAAGCACTGCTGTCCACGCTCAGCTCTGCTGTATCAGATGAAATCTTCCATCCTTGCCTCCAGGGATCAATGCAGCTTCATGCTGCATCTCCTCCCTCCTCCTCTGCAATCCACTAATTGCTTCACCACAATTACTTGAGCTGGTTTCCAGACTGGCCTCACAGACCAGAAGAAACTTCTTGCCTTGGTTCATAAGATACTCACTGAAAATCCCAAGTATCCCGGTGCCCTCAGGCTCTTATTTCACTAATTTCTTACTCAAAGGCCTATTCCATTTTCCTGCTGCCACTAAACCAGATGGTCGGTCAAGTTGGCAAAGCATGGCTTGTCCTGCCAAGTGTCCCAATGCATTTATTCCCGTGTTAAACACGATGCAGACAGTATTCCATACAAACAATGGAAGCAAGCACACAAAATAGAAGCAAAGAGTAAGATGAAAAATATTATCCCAGTTTATTCACTGAAGTAAAGCTTGGCTAGTCTCTTGCATTTAAAAAGACTGGAAACCAACTGGGAACCTGAAGGAAGCAATACAATGGCTGGGATGAGCTGAAGCTAGTCCCCTGCCAGAGGTATAATACCTAACAGCAGAAAAAAACCACACGGAATTGCCAACTATAAAGCACTACAAAGCAAAATACATGAGCTGCAAGGGACATCAACAACTCGGTCAAAGTGAAAAGGGTAGAAGAGAGCAGTTAAAGTTCATTAAAATGCAGTAATGTCTTTTCTTTCTAAGGCATATACTTTAAATTGACACATATTGTGAAGATGAATGTCTTGGATGCTGATTCACTCAAAACTAAACAGAGCCACCTCCTGTATTCCCAGAACTAAGCCACTCTTTAATTGATTTTGTTCTTTTTCAGCTGCACTCACTGAAGACAGGAGAATTAAATTAAACCTCAACTACATGATCAGAGATGAGACTAATAGAATATATTTGTGAATGGTTAAAACAAAGCTTTATCATAATAGCTCTGCTTAAAACTGCTGAAAGTCATATAGCTCCAGAAACTTTCCTCTTGCTTTTAAATTGAACTTTCAAAGAAAATAGGGCACAATATAAATAATTTTCCAACAACTTGCATTAGTTACACTACCAAATCTTCTAAACTATGTATGTTCAGGATTAATTAGCAGCAATCTCTAAAGAATCCACCGATACATTTTACTGTAAATTATCTAAGATGTTGTTCTATTATTTCTTTTTCACCAATAAGTAGAGCTGCACTCAAGCTTCCAAAAACACAATTTATTTTGTCACCAGGCCATGAAAACCTCACCAAAACCTTAAGATATTAATAGAAAAACCTTTAGCACTGTTTAGTACCAGACGTGATTGTTGACTAATAAATACTGGTTTTGTCAGAGTACGTGTAATCCATTATTGAAAGATTTGCAAACGCCCATACACAGCCATCTCTTAGGCTGAGATTAAAATTAGCAGTGCCTTACCTGACTGATAACCCTTTTGCTAGGTCAGTTTACCCTTTTGCTAAAGCATAGCTAAGTAAGCTGTAAGATCCAAGTTGCTGAGAAATTGAAATAAAACTTAAAATCACTATTTCTTTTTCAGCAGCTGTAACAACCAGATAAACTTTTATATAAGAAGCCCAGGACTTTTCCTGATTTTTTTGATGTACACCAGTGCCAAAGTGCTTCTTACTTGGCAGTTCCAATTGCCATTTGTCCCCTTCCACATTAACAGCAACGTATTGGTACTCTGGTACTTGGTTTAATTCTGTAAAAAGAACAATAAAACCAGGCTGCAAATTCTAAGAGTTATTAAGCTACTGTTGTATTTATAGCTTCTTTTAAAGAATAATAGTTTCTCTTTATCTCCATATTTTACAATTGTTTTGACTACTGTTCTTGTGGGTTGAAAGCGGTCTAACTATGGTCTATTCTGGCCTGTGGAGATGCTGAAGGGTAAACAAAAGACCTATTCAGCATACCCTGCAAGTACACATTGCCTACAGCCAGGAGAACTTTCAATGCTTTCCTTTAAAGCCATCTTTCATACTCGGCTCGCTCTAAAGAGAATTTAACTCGTCACTTTTTTCATCAGGAAATAACATAAAAGTTTACAAAGAGGGTTTTCCAGGATCAAGACGATGAATACATGAAGGGGCACCAAAACAAAAAAAAACCCCCAAACATCCTGAACATTTCAGAGAGATCCTCAAAGTTCCGTCAATAAAACAGTTGAAATAAATGGCGGTGCTGAGGTAATGGCCCGGCGGCTGCCCTGTTAACGCCACAATTTACCCACACTGCCCTGGCAAAGGGACTCTCACTAGGATAACGTTGCACTCTGCTTTTCACAGCCACAGTAGGGGAAAACCAGAACTGAGATAGATTCAAGCTTGTGTATACACAGGAGCTCCAATACGTATATAAATTCAACCACAGAGTTTAAAAATAATTCATAGTACATTAACAAAAATGTAAAATACACCCAGTCTGCAACGGACACTTTTCCATCAATGAAGGAAGATGTAATGACATAAATCTTGTTCAGTGTAATGTAGCAGTTATACAAACATTTTATATCATTGTCTAACTAGGTAACTCTTACACAGGGTAAAATACTATATGGCTTTTAAAGCCAGCTAGGCTGTGGAAAGGTGTTCTAGGAACTTCTTCATGGTGTTCCAGCAAGTTCTTGCTGTCTGCCTCAGATGAAAGGAGGAACAAAGTGCAAAAAATCATTTTCATTTTGAAGTAAAACCAAAAGGAGCAACTAGCAACTGTTGGAAGTGTCTTATTTTGTATCTAAAAATATTAAAAATATTTAAGTTGCATGTAATAAGGTTTCATATTTGTTTTTTCATGTTTATGTAACAGCGGCTCCACTTTTAAACGTGAAAAAAATCTTGGAGTGTGGTTTGAAAAGTAACTGATTAAAAAGAAAGTTCGTAGCAAAAAAATAATTCTCAAGACGGAAATCTTAGTTCATCTGTGCTCTAAAGAGATCTAAAACTGTACCTTCTTGGACAGCTTCTAGGTCTGACTCCTGAAAATGCTCTCTGAAGCTGGCACAGCAATTTTGCCAGTGAAGAGAAGAGCACGTGAAATTCCAGAAAGCCCTGGCTTAGGCTCCACTGAGCCTAAACTCAACTGGCAGCAATCTAGGAGCCTCCAAATCTTGAAACTACAACAGGACAAAACTGCACTCCTGTTCCTGGTTTGGTTTTTTTTTTTGTAACACACATAAGCATGCTCAAAGGCAACATTCTACCTTGCCATTAAGTCCTTCTGACAGCAAATTATATCCTCATTCTAAAATCATCTCACACAAACCCCAAATGAAACCAAAGTCCTCCTCAGAATAAAGAGCAAGTATAGATGTAACTATATGCAATGCATTACTACAGGTCTTCTCAAACACAGACTGATTTTCAAGCTTTTCCCAGCATTTGAGCAAGCATGAATATCAAAACACTTTGTGGTGCCATGACATCTGACCACATGAACTCCTTCAGAGGATAATTATACACCAACGAGACACTTCTTTCTTTGTGCTGCTTTACTGCCAAAAAATTCAGGGCTATCTGCAGTGATTTATTTTTCCTCATCACTAAACTGGGATTTCATCTAAATAGATCATCTTCCTAGCAAACAAGGGTGCTGACACCTTCTCCTGATTCCTCAATCTAGCAAACATAGAAATAATGAGTGGAGATTCACATTAGGGAATTGCATTCCTAGCAGAAAACAAACAAAATTGGAATCACGCTCATATATAAGTGACATGATCAATGAGTTAAGAGTGCCAAAGAGATGGCATATACAGAAAATATGATTTGCTATGCCTCTGACATCTAAAGTATCTGTCTCCTAAACTGTCTTGTAAGTCTTTTATTTTTATGACTAGTCCCTGCAATACAGAATGTGTGGGAGCATCAGTATATATCTAACAACACCCAGAAAAACAGATTATGATCGCAACTATTGCAACCTACACTTCCACTAATTACATTTCTATATTAATGCTAGTAGATTTCATAGCAATTTCAGAACTATACTGCTGAATAATCTTCATAAAAGCCTATTAGGTCACTACAAGTAGAATCATCCTTATTATACCACTCCACTGAAATTATATAAAAGGATCTGTTTATGAAGCAAGTCATTTTTTGTGATTTACATTGAGTAATCAATATATCTACAATATCCTCTATAGAAGTGAAGAACAGAATGTAAGGTAAAAGTGACTTTTATATAATCTCCTCGGTTCAAAGTCTCAACCTCTGAGACTGCTAAATACAACAAGCATTTAAGTAATTTTAGCAACTAATTACAAATAATTTGTAAAGAATGTAAAGACAAAAAGGAGTTTACAACCAAACAAGAGAAGAAAGAATACTGTATATATGTTAATGCCAGATGACTAAGACCCTAGAGAAAGAGCAAATTTGAGATACGGGAAGAGTAGTGGAGCTCCATTACCCCTTCCAGATAATCATAAAAACCTAAATGACAGTGCTGCAAATACAGTTCCAGGACATTGGGTTGGACTTAGCAGGTTGTATAGCTCAAGTCACAGATGCTCTGGAAGAACAGAGTAATCAAGCATGAAAACAGGAAGCCAGTAAGATAGTCACCAGGACTTTGGAGGAGAGAACTTGCACTCTATTGAATTCAAGAACACATTGTTCAGGATTTCACAGCGCTGTATAGGGAAGAGCTTTTTTGGGGGCAAAGAAACTGAAGAAAATAAATGGATAGGATATGGACAGCAGGCTGGCAGATTAATTTAAACTCTGTTAGCAGCTAAAAAAATCCCAAACCTAGCCCTTGTTCAAACAGATTGCACTGCTGCTGGCTCTTCCTCCTTTATCACTGATGCTCCCTCCAGGTTTGGGGCACTCGGGCGTTTCAAGATGAGTTAAAGCAGGAAGCAACCTCCTGTACAGGCGTCTGTAGTGGCACAGGGACATGCAAAGTGTATGAAAATAAGACTTCACAGTCTGCTCACAGAAACCTTAATTATTGCACCGGATATAACTAAGTGAATCCTACGGTTTTCTGGAAATTATTAGAACTAGGTCATCCTTGTTACACAAGGATACACATGCCTTTAGGCTGCTAGTTAGCCAGCCCTATATTCCTGCCTCACACAGCTTTTTCTGGGCTTACAGTTAGGGGAATAACCCAGCAATACTGACAGATGATGCACAACAACATTCGTGCAGATAATTATTTATTTTTTAAAGATTTGGCAGTTTTTGTAAATCTACCAAAAATGAGAAAAAAAAAAAAGAAAAAGAAAGTAAAATATGTATCTAATTATTTTTGCTAACAGTGTGTAAGGTATCTCAAGCTTCTCTAACAGATACTAGGTTGCCTGCCTTGCCTAACTTTGTGGCAAGGTTTCGTTTGGTTTCTTGTTCAGATACCAGTGGAAAAACTGAACACCCAGCCATGTCTGAAATGAGACAAAGAAACTACACCTACCTGCTTTATTTTATCTGTCTTGTTAATAATCTGTGGATATATTTGATTTTTTTCATTGTATCAGACTGATACCTACGGTAAACCTGAAGCCATTCCCAATAGGATCTTTAAAAAGGAAATAATTGTTTAAAATAAAAACCAGTACAAATTTGTGACAGTAACCTCACTGCAGAGCTACTAAGGCAACATGCTGCTTGTATGGCATCATAGAAAGGAAATAACTTCTATAAAATTACTGACATTGCAATAACAGGCCCCAGGAGAACTTCCCAGGCATCCCAAAAAGAAGAAAGCTGTTCTTTATTCCAGAGGCACCGAAGCAGGGCAGGCCATATTACATGTTACGTAGCCTCTTAAGAGCAGAGATTGCTGTTTTCTTCTCCAGCTCACTAGAGATGCTACAGTCGTGTAAAATACTCAATCACATGGGCCATTCTGCATACTTACGCTTGCAAGAGCACCAGAAAGCACAGGGATGGTGATTTTAAGGCGATAGGCATTTACTGACGTGTTTAACGTAGATATTACTTTTTAAGTATTTCACATTCTTGACAACATGAAGAACAGGATTTACATGTATTCTCTTTTTCCACCTCCTTTCAATTTAACTGCATTCTGCATTTCAGAGTACAACATTTTTTTTGAGCATACTAACGTCCATGCAGTTTGAGTTATGCTCATTCCAATTCCCACATATAACTCCTGGACTTCTTCAAGATGCCAGCCTGAGTAAAGGCCAAATAATAAATGCTGGATAACAAGCAAGTGCCACACACTTCAAATCAGTGCAGCTTTATTAAAGATGTCTATCGACGCTTAACTTCTCTGACTATCTAATAATAACTTTGCTAGCTAAAAATATAATTTGAATTTATACAACTTATAAAATCAGTTATGAGATACAGATACTAAGATAAACACAACTTCAGAAAAGGAAAAAAAGCAGGCTTTGCTTTTGCCTTGGACATCACTGGGACATTTGCTTACGTTGCCCAAAGGAGGGACATGCTGTTACAATTCCTTCAGCAAGGTTCAAAGCCCTTAGTGTGCTCACAGATATTCATCTTTCCTCTTGTGACCACATCAGTAGGTCATTAAAGGATGACCTACTGTCCTTGGTGTTCTATCATCTTAGAAACTGAAGGAGGTTAAGCAATGCCTTTCCCAAGGGGACAGTGAAATGCTTATCTACACTTCTGTGATTTTTTTTTTTTTTTTTTTTTTTTTTACCAGATTACTGCAGCTTTGCTTTTTGGAAGCATTCCAGGACAGACTAGGCACAAGACCTACTTGACTTTAAGTGCCTCCAAAAGAAGAAAAAAAAATATATATGATACTTGAGTGTGTTTTGAGATCTCTCTATCTCTCCCCCCATCTCAATACATAAAGTACCATCTCAGTTTTTTCGGCAGCTTTATTGGCTTCCTTTTAGGCATCATGCGGATTTTATTATCTCACTACATGCACTGAAGCTACTTCGTGATCTTACTGTATTTTATCCTCCTCAGATTACACAATTGCACTGAATATGCTTCATCCTCTGTTCTATATGCACCGTGGTGAGGTGCCAAAAGACTCACAGCCACTGAATCTCAGCCCTTAACTTTAGAACACTGTGACATCTCTGTAATAACCTTTAACTGCAAAGTCTCATTTTCTTTACGTTGGCATTTTAAAACTAATATAAAGAGACATCAAGTATTATCATTATTAGGAGCCGAATATACCGATGAAATTAGTTCACAAACAAAAGTACAAGGTTGATAAAAAGCCCTGTACATTTACCCTCCTAGTTTCTGTTTGTTTCTGCTACATCACCCTCAGCACTTCAGTCATCAAGGGTAGCTGGGTTCTAGCTGACTGTCCAGTCCCAGTGCAACTTGGACCTTTTCCAGCTCACTGCACTGACTAATAAACAAGCTTTGGATAAAGAAGATGAGCAAATCTGCCTTCTAAATATCAAGGGACAAAGTTATTTGGGTTTGTTGAGGTTTTTTGAGCACTCCCTATTCCTATATTGCTCAGTACCTGAGACAATTTTAAGCTCTTATAACCTGTCCTGTGTCAGCAACAATAATCAAAAGAAGATAAAAGAATAACATTTGAATAAGGAGTGAGGAACAAATCATCCAGCTGTTTGTCTTACCCTAGTGGGACTAGATTTGACTGATTTGACATGCTACCGCCTGGAAGAAAGAAGAAAATTTAGTCATAAACACATTAAAATAATGCTACGCAAGGCAATAATGCTGTAACTTCGAACTGGGATCTCTGTCAAAGGATGAGCTACAGAGCAGCTCACATTCAGTGCCTGGGGCTCCTAACACAGGAGTGGTGCAAAGCTTAGAGAGCAACTGTAAGGCTGCATTGTTTTTCAAGATGCAAATAATTAACTGAGGGGGGCTTTTTACAAATCCTCTCTCACAAACAGCAAGGCATTTGAAGACCAACTTCTCTCTACCTTTGGAAAAGGTAGTCTGGCAATAATGATGCTACAATTAAATTATAAAGGCACCTGCCTTGCATAATAATCTGTGCATCCCACAAGCAACACTGAACTGCAAATCATTAAAATATAGAGCATGGAAGTGGTCTGTAAATAACAGAATAAAGAAATAGAGAATTATAGATAAATTTCTGTACCAGGCTGAAAACATGACTGAAAAAATTGCCTTCGGAAAGCTCATAAAAGAAACTGAAGCTGCAACCTATCTCATGGACTGAGAGAGAAATACTGAACAGAGCAGATGCAAGCAAACCAAAATGTACCTTTGTTGTCACTTCCCATAATTTATTAGCATCACCAAGCTGCTGGGTGGTTAAAGAGCCAGTCAAGATACTAAGTGTTCCGTTGCTAACAAATTCTTGTCATATAAATCTGAACTTTGAGTTTCCCTAATGCCTACACTACAGACAACAGGAAATAGACCTCAAACTTGCAAACACAAAGCCAAAAGAAGATAACAAGAATTCCCAAAGGATTTTCTATCATGTAATTCTCACATATTTAATTATAATGTCCAAAATTTCATGTCATTGAACTCTCTAACATTTTGGAGCTAAATTCTAGCAGGAATTAGTAATAAAAAGAGATTTATCTTTTCTTCTACATTTGTCACCAGTTGCCCCCAACAATGGATAATTCTGGCTCATGGCAGGTTGAGAACAAAATGAAACAGAATTCATACAAGAACCCAAACTACCAACCTTCTTCACAATTATATCACTGCTTCATTTTGCAAACGTGCAAAAATAAGAGGTGCTGATACACGAGACTGCCTTGGCAAATACAGTGCAGAATGAAACAACCTGAGAAAAGACTGCTCTGATACTGAAAAGTAGCCATGATCACAGCTGATACCAAGTTTTCTCAGAGGAGTCCCCAGCTCATTTTTTCCTCAACATGCTTTCTTTCTCCACCTGCAGCTTTCCACACCAGAAGTAGGGAGCTTATGGGAAATGTCATTCTCTGCATATATCCTGCCAAAGCCAATAAGCATAATTTCAGTCTCTCCAGTGGTTACTGTCAGCCAATTTCTTGTAACCCAGTCTCTAAACTGCCATAACTCAATTTCCTCTCACTGAAAATGTTTTTCAAAACCAGCAGCTGGAAGAGATGCAGCAAGGTATATCCAACTTAGTACACAAAATACTTCTCAGGACGAAATGCACTGCCACTTGCATTTCTGGTGGTGTTCACTGAAGCAGTATAGGTAACGAAGCCTCAAGATGCAGATTTTCAATCCCAGCCCTGTTACCATGTTGAGATCTGGCACAATCTTTCCAACAGGTGTCAAATTTTCCATCGGAAACCCAGAAGCCATGGGAGAATGCATTCCAGCAAGAACCTGGCATGGCTGCTTCTCTCATGGTGTCCCAAAGTTTGTGATACAAGTGAGAGTAATGGAAGATTCCTTTATCTACCAAAGTACCAAAATACAACAACAACAGAAAACATTAAGTTATGGAGATCCTGAAGAATCACCACTGAAAACACAACGCTTACAAGGCGTTACATACAGCGGCCACACAGCAGACTGCTAAATGGTTTTGGACTTGTCTTTGCCACATCATTCTTCTTGCTCTGAACTGATAAATTAATGGGGGGAAAAAAATAAATACAGTAACCAACCAAAAGCAAAAGGACTGCAGCAAGTACAGTCAATTTTTTGAAAGCAAATAAATACTGTAGTGGTAAAAACAACTGAAGTGTACAAGTTAGTCTTCAGCAAATATTCTATTCTGGTATAAATTGATCAGTTTTTTTCTGGAATTCAAATCTCTTAGATACATCCCATGTATCTATAGTTCAAAACAGAAACAGCTCTTAATGTACAACAGCAGTATTTCACATCACCCAACAATTCTACTTTGAAGAATGTATCATGCACCCTCCAAATGGACAGGAATGGAAGAAACACTTCATCAAACACTAAGACATGCATGGATAAAAAAATAAATTTAGCTATGGTTTTAAAATGCCTAATACAGTAACTTCTCAAGGAGTTCAGAACAAATCAAGCCAGAAAATTCAAGTATATAAGCCTATACACATAAAATAGAATACTCTCCTTACAGTGTTCACTCCAGTTACTGTTGGCACTTCTATTTTAACAAGAAGACTTAGGAGTAGAGTAATGGAACAAAGACATCTATTTTTTTTCCCCCCAGTTGTCCATACAGGCCTAATGCAGAATGGACTCCTCTCTTGGCCCCCTCACTGAACACAAGAAGACATATCATGGTTGTTCTAGTCATATTCTCAATAGGTTCATTAGAGAGCCAATTCTGACCTATAAATCATACTTTCAGGTCAGCTGGGAGCTCTGCAGGCAGAAATAATGCTCTGCCTCTCAGCCTCAAACTGCACTGTTAATGCACTGACCCACATATTTTAAATGGAATCACAGTGTTGAGTGTTAGGACCTGATCCAAGATTCCCATGTTCCCACCTAGAGCACGCTGCTGTATCTAACAGTTCATTTAGGGGGAAAATAAAAAAAAAAGTCTTCAATAATCAAGCAATACGTTCTATTGACCAACAACTATTCGTAAATACACACGGTGAAAAGCCACACAACTCGGGGGAGGCGGTGTCATGGTGCTAGGCATTCCCAATACATAAAGCTACTCTAGGGAAACATTTTTATTTTAAAATCCAGAAGCATAGCATGAAAACAGCAATGTTTTGCAAAACTTGAAAACACAGTTAGAAAAAAGGGTAGAATTTTCCTGTTACATACTGCAAGTCTCCCTGCACACTGCGCAAACATCTTTCTTATGGGCACACAACCCTCCTCATAACCTTTCATTGACAACTACAATTTTACAGAGCATGCAGGATCAGTTTGCTAGTGTTCAAATTTCAGTTCAGCAGGAGCATATCAAAGACTTCTGCAGCTGACAAATGAAGACAGAAGAATCACATTCAGTGTACAGAAGTCTAGGCAGAGGTTTTGCTTCTTTTTCCTAAAAGAAGCTTTACTAATAGGGAGATAAAATAATTCCAGTAAGGAAATAAATGGTTTCTATTTGTCTGTATCTGTATGACTGAAACTAAACAGATCTTTTCACTGCATGCAATGGAATAAAATTCAAATGTCAATAATACACTTCAAATGTTACAACAAATAGAAATATTTCACAGCCACAGTCTGGGTCCCTCTCTAGGTAGACAGTGGCTTCAGCTGGATACCTAACTACACTGAGATGCATTTTAAAACCTGAAAGATTCCACTGCATATTACAGCCAATACATGAATGTAAAGAACACTACAGACATGTGCATAACACAAGAAAGAACTCCTGAAAAGCATTAGTGTGAACCAAGCACTGAAGTGAATTCTGTAATGAAATTACTTCTGTGCCAGAACACCAGTCCATCATTTTTTGTTTTTCTGAGGATAGCAAACAAGATCCTGTGGGATGAGGGATTATGTCACATAATCACTATGAGAGAGTTCAGACAGTTTGGGCCTCTTCACCTCCTATCTCAAAAAGATGCAAACTGCCTCTGGTCAGAAATAAACAGGAGAGGTAAACACTGTAAAGGAAAAAGAAATTCAGCACGTATATTATGAAGGAAGGTTAACCTTTATGAAGTCAAAGAGAGTAAAAAAATTCTTTGATCTTTTTCCTGCACTAATTCTTTAAGTAAAGCAGCCCCAGAATTCAAAAAAAGAAAAAAAAAAAACAAAAAACAACCAACACATGAGATCATAAGATGTTGCTACTTCTGGTTACTGTTGACACTCTACTGGAAAAAGCAACATAGACTATGAAATAGAACTGAAGTATCAAGGAGGATAAGGGCCTGGCAGGAACTAACTAAAAAAAATAAATAAAATAAAGCCACTGTCACCCTCTTACCCTCACTATATGGAGAAGAATCTTTTGTTAATATATGAGCAGCTGTCATCTGAAGAATAGACAGAGCTCCTAAGTGTCAGGTAGGATAGGAGATGACAGACCAAGGATGCCAAACCTCCATCACAGATTTCCTATAGCAGTCTTCTCAACAAAGACACAGAGAAGGGTGGCAGGGAGTGGCAAACTGCCACCCCGGGACTCATGGAAACGTAACTTTTAATTTTGCTACTCAGGAAAAATATTAAGTTTAGTTATTGCAAGAGGCATAGTTGTTGTAACTAGGCAGCCAAAGAGAATGTTCAAAAGATAAGTTTCCTGAACAACAACAAAAAAATCAATCTGTAATAGACTGCAAAAGCACACTCAACACTGGTGCAAAGCAGCACGTGCTCTCACACAGGTGCAAAAGTGCACAGGCTACCTACACAACTACAGCTACAGTGAGATATAGGTATGTTAACCTTTTATAAAGCCTGGATATAAATTTACAGTAATCAATCTAAGGTGTAATACGTATGCATTCTTCTACACAAACATCAAGTACTTCCCGGTATTTTTTCAACTACCAAGAAAATAACAGAACGCCAGATTCAGATGAGAAAGAGAACTGAAATTTTATGTTATGAATCAGCTATTTGCACACTTTCCAGCTCACCAACCTGTCACATTGGATAACTTCAGGCACTCAAGCTTTTCTTCAAAAGAAATTTCTCAGTTTTAAGTACACTTGTCTTTGTAAACTAACACTGAAAAAAACCCCAACAATATGATGCGTGTACTAAGTATGTGTGACTGAATTTATTCACTTAAGAAAAAGCTATGTGTTATGTCTTATCTCCTGGCAATAAATCTTGTATTAGTAATTTCCAATATACACTCCAAAAGAAATATTGAGATAAAAATGTTTCCTAATCCATGAAGCCTTTTGTTCTGAAACAGCCCGTGGAAGGTATATCTTCAAAGCAGATGAACTTTTATTTTTATTAGAGTAGAACGAAAGAATTTCAAGTACCATAGTTCTGAAAATGATATTCAGAAATAAGATCATCGTGATTTTATACTTCAGTGCATCTTCAGCACTTCATGCAGAATGGCATTGTATCATCTCAATCAAAGCAAAGCAAAATCACACTCAGTTTTCATTCCTAAAACTCGCTTAGCTAAGTTCATTTTTCTGCTGCACTAAGTATTGTGGCATTTTCTCTACCCAGTCTCACCAAACAGGTAGTTCTCAAAACTTGCTGTAATATACTACTCAGACATAAAACCCTATAATCTTTTTCACCACTAAAACATTCCCTTTCTGAAGTCAGCAGCTTACATGCTACCCTATATTTCTTATCTGTATTAGATCCTCCTCTCCATTCTCCTTGATCCCACCCTGAGATGGTTCACAAACCCTGCTAGCAGGATTTGTAAATAAGTTCACACCGCCTTCTTAGGTCCTCGTTTCTTAGCTGCTCCAGGAAGGGTCATTCAACATTACCAAAACCATGGCAGTAGGCAACAACTGAGCACGTACAGGAACACACACAGAGCTCTTCTGTGGTAGCACACACCCTTGGAACAGGACAGTCTGTGTACTGGCCCATGACACTATGTAATAGAGGAATACTACACAAGACAACCTGAGCACTGGAGAAAACTACGCTATAGAAATTATTCCATCTCTTACAATAAACACATTTACCTTCATAAATAATAGCTTTTTGCATGATTCTGTGAGCCCCAAAGCAATAAGACTCCATGTAGTGATGAATGATTGGCCCCTGTACACAGAGGCCATATAAAAATCTCTTTCAGCAGCTTGGTCTTTGCTTTCCTCTGACGGATTTTTCCTGGGTATCATAATGAGCTGCAAATTTGCACTTTTGAGGGATTGTTGTTACCTTGCAGGCTGTGCACCTTTCATCCATTATCATCTGAAAATATTCCCTTCAGAAGCCTCCATGCAGTTCACCTGCAGCTTTCAGTACACCTCCACCCATTCCCTTCTGCAAGAAACACTAAAATCTGTTTCTTAAAACTTATACCTTCTAATCTTCCAGGGTTTCTTTCAAAAGAGAAAACCTTTTTCTTTCAGTACCAATGAGATTCTGGAAAAAAAATGTGAAATCATCAAGATTTGCATAGAGGCCACTCTCTGCATGATGGACAGCCCTTGCGATATGTTTTTGCTAGCAACAAGTAACTGTGATAGCGTGTGTTGCCTCTGAATGTTAGCTTCAGGAAAGGAAGAACTTGAGTATCATTTGAATCTCTGACATCCTCAACAAGTTTTGCACATTTGCAAGTTCAAGAAAAGTCACGAGCGGAAAATAATTAGGCTACGGCGTCTCAACATTGGTGCATAAAGGTGGTGACTGGCTCTGTTCAGTAGGTACCGCTCATATTCTATGTTTGAAAGGCAAGGAAAAAGCCATATAATTTATAGTGTCCAAGGTGTCAGAAAGACACTATGTAAGTCTTCTGAACATTAAAACCTTGCCATTCCAGAGGTCTGCCATTTAGAAATGAAGCCTGAAGCTCTAACTGAATAAATATACTCACCTTTCTAAAGATTAAATTAGCTGAGCTATTGTGGATAAAATCATTACCAAAACATAAAAATTCACACTACATTTAAAGAGGCCACATAAAGGCAAACAAAGCTGTACTTGGCTGGATTTTGCAGGGTTTGGGAGCATGCTCTATTTTTTGATGTATGGGCCTTTTATGTAAGATTTTTTAAAAGTGAAGCTTTCATGTGGAGCGACACAAAAGGAAGCCAAAAGAGTTCTGACTTTGCCCTTTATCCTTTCTCACAGTTCCTTTATGTTTTCCTAAAGCTCCAAGAAACTCACCCATTTTCTACCTCTGTTAGAAAGATACCTCCTGACAACAGAGGTGTTCTCACCAGTCAGTCTGTCCTGACCAGGGACAAATAAACTTGAACCAGCAGAAATCTGTGGCTGCGTCTGCCACAGGGAGGGTCCAGTCAAGTACTGCAGCCCCAGATGTCAAGTGCTGGACCCTCAGTGACCCAGTGGGAGCTCACCACAACTATGTCTTTGCCCCGGTGCTAGGTAAAAAAACCCAGAAACGCAAATGGAAAGAGAGGACTAAGATTGTGACAAAACGTTGGTCTGTAACACAGAGGAAATTCAGCAGCACAAATGTAAACAGCAAAATAAAACAAACTAAAATAATTACTTGGAGGACTTGAGCAATCCATTCTTACAGCAACATTAGTAGTGGGGCACGTACCACATAAGTCAATTCTAATAGTTAAATCCATGAAACAAACCAAAGAGTATCATAGAAACAGCCATAATACAGCAACATTAGGAACAAAATAGTAAAGGAAATCTTGAATGAGAAAAGGAATGAGACATCTACAGATATCTGGTGTTTTCAGCCCAAATATTTGAGCATTCCTACCTATGTATATTTTATTTCAGCTTGATTCAATATAAATGACAGCATCAAAACCTTCAGTACAACAACTCATATGAACTCAAGACTGGTGAGTGCCAAGATAGCTAAAAATCACAGAGAATTAGAACAGCAATTTGTAAATTAAGAATGCAAGAATATAGCTCACATGCCTCTATAGCCAAAGTAGAGAGCTCTCCTAAAACCCTTAAGGGCTTTTTATTTGTATTTAGAACACAAAGGATTAGATTTCTAAAGCTTCTTTCTGAATTTAATTGGGCAAGTATAACTTTTAAAGTAGCCCATCTGCCTGGAGCACAGCAGCTGTGATGGGAAGTGGAGAATGCTACTGCAATATTTGGATACATTCTCAAATAAAACTGTAAAAAGCCTCCAGTAATTAGTGGACGATATGAGAATTCAGAATTTGGCACTGGAAGTTTATTTGCAGAAACTGTTTGACTTGTTTATTGTGTATACAAGTTTCTAGAGAACAAGCAGCCCAGTGATCTAAGCACCTTAATACTAGAATATCATGGAAGTAAAATGTGGTATTAATGTACATATTTGTTTCCTTGAGATCTTATGCAGCATTTCTCTCGGCAGTAAAATAATCCAACAGTCATTTTCTTCAAAAACTTAATAATAAAATAATATCACTTTATTACTTCACTTAAATTATATTACATTGCCTACATGTTACATGAGGCTACATAACAGTTTGCTATAATCTGTAACAAGATCTTTCCCACTGCACCCATCTCATCAATCCTTGAAAATTAAATATGGTAATGTTTGTGCAATGCTTGAGTAAAAGTAACACTAACTAGAAAAGGCTAAAAAAAACCACCAGGAAATTAACAGGGAATAGGACTAATAGTAAATTAACACTACTCTGAGAATTTAGCCCCAGTCTTAAAAACCACTGTAATCCTATAAGCAAATTGTGCCATTTAGTTAAAAATCCCATAGAATATTTCCCATATTTAGCATAACTGTTCAACAACAACTGTTGTCTTTTTACTTTCAGGAAACCTTTCCTGTCATTCTGCATTTGCTGATTATTTGGTCTGGACCACTCTTCTGATGCCAAAGTACTTACAGAACTTCCCCAAATGAAACAATGCTTTGGATGTGATTGGCCTCATATATGCATGAACTGAAGTAACAACTGCACATCCCTAACTTCTCTCACTGACACCCACTGGATGCTGCATTTTTGCCTACTCAGAAGTGGTTACACTTTTGCTTAACTGGGAAAATCAGTTTCATTTGCAACATGAAGAAGATGGCTGAAGAAGGAAAACTCTCACTAAAGAAAGCAATTCAGTTTGGATATATTCCATCAGTAAAACTTTGCATTAGAAATGCAAATGCCCCCAAAAGTTGTTATTCTCGTCGTTTAGACAACATGCAAATAAAACATATGTGACTGGCCCATCATCAAAAAGCTGGATCACTAATGGAGAGCTGAGTGTCAAATAAGAGCCATCTGGAAAGCCATAGACTCAACCTTACCTTTGAATTAGTTAACAGTAAGTATAACAGCCTGTTGCAGTTTTGTAGTACAAAGATCACGTCAGCTTCAGAACAGAAGGATTTCTTCATTCCCTAGCTACAAGAAGCCTTTCCTTAAAGTTGGTATTTAATTTCTTGAGCTTATTGTTTGGTCTAATCAGCAATTACATTTGAAAGAGCATCCCTAAAGAGAGCATATCAGCTCAGAGTACACACAGTAACAACAAGAAGAATGCAAAGTTTCTTCAGGAGTAAGGTACTTCATTTGCATCTTAGGAACAATCTCAACGTACAGTCCAAATGACAAATGAAATGGGTCGCAAAGAAACACGTTACTTACAGACTTTAAATTGTGATTCAGTGGCCCAGCAAAACATGAAAATGCGCCCAGTGCTACTGAAAAGGAACAGTCTGGATTCAGCTGATTTTATGAGACAGCCTCACCACCGCAGGACCAAATCTCAGCAAGTTCGTTTCAAGGATGACGGTGTGAATGCAAAGACAGACCAGGATACTACTCCTGCCCAGGATACAGCCTTCACCACTGGAAAACGAGAACTATTTAGGGATCACAGTTTTTTGCTACATCAATCTCCATCCTTTCCAAGGGCTCAGAAAGGGCTTCGGAATATTGCCATACAAACATCTCCTAGCCTCAGGAAACACTTCCCAGTTTTTAAAAAGAAAAAGCTGACAGCAAGCAAATCACTAACAGAAATGCCAACGGAGCCTGCAAACTCTATCCAAGTCAATGGCAATCTTTCTGAAGATGACATTATGTCTTCAGACCTCAGTTACTTACGAATAACTAGTCATTTGGAAGATGGACTCAGGAATAGTGAGGCGGGTGGTCAATTAAGTCAAAGACCATCAAAAGCACAAAGCAACGGACCTATCCACTCAGATGATTTCTCAGTATCAGAGAAGACAACTGCTTCTACACAGGTGCCTGAATACATACATGTGAGTGTTCCACATGACAGCAATGTTTCCATGGATGCACCAGACACAAGCGTGAATTTAAGTAATTCATTGCATTCTTCTACTGTCATAAACAGCAATGGCAAGAATGAAAGCAGCACGCTCTCATCTACTTGTGAAAAAGCTTACCATTGCCTAAGCAATTCTACTAACTGCAGTGAATGTAACCCTCATTCTGACTCCTGTGAAGCAGATAAAAGTGATTCTGAGTCGCTCGTAGCCAGCAAAGATGCAAGCAGTAAGGAAACTACTCCATTATCACCTCCATCAAACCACAGTTCATCTCCCTGTTGCCTCAGAGACTATCAACAGGCAGGAGAGCACCAACCTGATTCCAGCTGTGTGACACTAACAAATGATGATCACACAATAATGTCACTGACCAGCAGTAATCCATCAAAATCTGTTCTGTCATGTAATACTGAAATCGAGAAAAGTTCTACACGGTCAGATGTTTCCCAGTGTAACAGCTGTTGGGAAGGATTGCACATAAAGTCTTATCTGCAAAGGAATGACATAAACCCACAAACCAACAAGGAGATTAATGAAATAAATCAACTTCATTTGGCAGATGGCGAACTCAGTGCTCTACAAGGCAGGCTGCAGTCTGTAGAGGAATCCTTACAGTCGAATCAGGAGAAGATTAAAGTCCTTTTGAATGTAATCCAAGACCTGGAAAAATCCAGAGCCCTCAGTGAAGGGTATGGTGCTTTTTAATATTAGTAATTCATCCTAAGTGTAAAGTAGATGTTAGATTTTTTTTTTTTAACCTTTGCTACAGGAAAAAAGAAAACCACACACACACAAAACCCCATTTCCTGCAATATTTAAAGATGAGTTTGCAAAAATGGTGTCTTACACCCTTTTTCTGGTATTTGGGCCTCGTCACAGAGGCAAGCCTCTTTATAGTTTGGCTTTAGCTGACACTGCCTTTACTAGTCCCAGTGTGAGACAGTTTAACAACCCCCTTTTTTGTTTAGCTTTATGGTGCCAGATATAAAGCCACTGACACCTGAGAGCTGGCAGTCTCAGTCTAACTAAAATCTGTATGTGGTAGAACAAACGCCAACAGCCTGATGTACTAATGTGGTATAACAGAAACCTATGGCAGGGTAACTATCCCTTCCTAGTTACCTTTATTTAGTTAGGATGGTCAGGGAGGCGCTTAGTGCCAGAACAGTCCTACACGCTTTCTATCAGCAAAACCACGCTTCTGTTCAGAAGTTCTTAAAGCCGTTGTAAGCAAGCAAAAGGATTAGTGCGTAGGGCATAGCACCTGCAGACATCTGGGGACCAGTTTCATGATACCACAAACACCACAACTGCTTAAAGGGAATGCCTCAGGAGTAGGAAAGGGCAAAAGGCCAGGTAAACTTCAAGAGCTTCCAAATGTCAGGAGGATTCCATGGGAGGTGGAGGTAGGTGCTTAAAAGGGATTAAAACTATGAACAGCCAGTGCGTGAAGGCTGCTAGCAAGAGCTCACATGGGAATCTCTGAATTCAGAGCAGCTGCTCTCTGCACTATCATAACAACACGTGACCTGTAGTGCTTTTCAGTGTGCTCTCATCGTGACTAGTAGCCCAGGCTGCAAGCATCGTTTATGCAACTTATTTATGCATTAACTATAATACCACAACTACATAATTAATAAATACAACCAATGTCTAAAGACTGGACACTTTGTAGGACGAGGTTAAAAGAGAATTTAAAATATTTCTGTGCTCAGACCAGGTTTTAGAATATCCCAATAATACATTCCAAACCAGTAACAGCAGCTCCTACTTACAGTAAATGCATCTAGGATGCATTTTAAAGTTTTATGATAATGTAACATGTCAATCAAATAAGCTTTGTCTTTGAAAAAAAAACACAAGTAAATCTTTCAAAGTATCAAGAGAATAAGTTTCATTTAACTATATTTTTAAAAGATAAACCAACATGAAGTCTATGTTATCACACATTTACTTTTCCACTGAACAAGGGTAACATAGGCATCTAGAATAACTGTTTACATGCAACTGGTTTGTGCATAAAAGTGCATCTTTAGTTTTAAAATCAGATCATGTGTATTAATAGTATTAACTGACTACAATTAAGGAATAAATCTGATAATCTTCCACGTGTCCACAAACTCTGCAAACAGCACAAAAAGAAGGCTGCTATGAGATTTTTGTGCAGGTTCAAGTGCACAGGAATAGCACAGAACACAGCACTGACGTGACACCACATCAGGTCTTTGCACTTGTTCCCATATAGACAGAAAAGGTTTGTGTGGCTGTGCAATAACTGTCAGGATAACTAAATAAAGCCACAACTTTCTATGTCTCTGGAGAGAAAAAAAAAAAAAAAAAAAAAAAAAGGAAAAAAAGAAAAAAAAAATCACAAAAAACCCCAACTATTTTCAAGAATTCATTCTTTCTGTCTCCAAGTATTTGATCTGGGAATTGAAATTACCTTATTTCATTTCTGATGAATAATTCCCCAACTCACAATCCAAATACAAATTTACACATTAAAAAATTAAAATAACACAAATCAAGTTAATATGTAATTTTACTCCATGCAGATTACTTTTTTTAATCTGGAAGAAATAACCAGTAATGTCCATCTGGCTGTTGGCATGAAAATATTTCTGTTAGTTTTCACTGTCCCCAACTAAGCTTTTATTCCATGTAACATTTTCTCCATATAATTCAACCCCAACTATCCTCCTTCTGAAGGATGTTCTTAATCATTTTTCTCTATCCAAAAAGCCCATACAGTTTTCTAGCACCAACTCTGAAACAGCCTAGACACACCAGACAAAATCCACTTAGACAAGTATATCGATAACAAAAACTCAAACCCATTTATAAAACGCCAAAACCAAAAAGTTCAGTTTAGAAGGAAGACCCAATGCAGAGCTTGGTGGAAAAAAAAAAAAAATAAAAAAATAAAATTCAAGTATGTGTCAAGCTTAAGCAATCACTCATCTGTGGTATATTGCATACAACTACCACCCGACTGTAGTTCTTTAGGAAATTACAGAAAAAAATACCCACCACTCCTCCCCTGAACATAGCTCTGTACAGCACAGCAGACAACTTGCAATTACGCTTGTAAATCTGACCATTACAAAGAGTAACTTACTGTGAAGCAGTGAGATTATTCAGTAATATTAATAGTCCCATTTCTATTCAGTTATCACATGGTTGAAAACAAAAATAAGGATATTGATCAGGAAATTTCACACAGATTCAATGATTAGCTTCAATCCATCTTGCTAGAATCATTCAGCAGTAAGACCAAACATTCCAAATATTTGTGGAAGTAGCACAAGGCATGGGAAGAACCTCCACTTGAATTCAAAGTCACTCGTTTTATTTTCACCACACTCCAAGTTTATGTACAGTCAGGAGTACAAGTCTGACTTGTTTATACTCAAATGAGGAAACATGGAAAGGGGAAAGAATGGAAAGCATAAGGGTAGGAATTGGAATGATTCACCAAGAGCACGGATATTCAAATACTTTCAAGAGTGTTTGTAAGAAGCAATCACATATCTAACTGTTTTCATAACAAGTATTCATACAAAAAACAACCACCAGAACCTTAGCAGCATGAGGTGGCAAAGATGCAAGACAAGACCGTAAATCGACAGAGGATTTGGGTTTGTTAAAGCAACCTTCTAATTTAGAATTTGACAGTAGAATTTTTTAGCAAGGCTAACAGAAGTGGCAAGCAGAATTACTTGTACTCATGAAAGATTCAGAGATCTGATAGTGTGTCTATAAATACGCATTACATGAATTATTGTTTATTCCAGGCGTAACTTCTACCACACTGGCCAAGACCTCAACAACTGCAGCACCTGTCAGAACACCGCGTGTATCATTTACAGGTACTGCACTCCTCCACACAGTTTTGTATTACCTGCACCTCTCTCACAAGTGTACAATACAATGTCGTGCTCACAGCTGTAAAAAGTCTCAATTATTATTAATCCCCTTTTTAACAAAAGACCAAGTGGTAAGCGTAAAATGGTTTATTTGTTTTCCCAAGTAGAAAGCAATTAATATTGGTGCTATCTGAAAGTGGTATTGTACTACTGAGAATTCAAAGAGAAACTCCCCACTAATGTTTCACAACACCACTGTTTCTAGCATGCTTTGAAAACCTTTGATGCTGCTTCTGGTGATGAAATTCCCTTGGTATGTTACATTTTTAAAGCTCAGATTTCAGTAATAAATTTAGATCTTTGAAAAGATAAACACTCAATTCTCCCAATGCCAGTAGTCTATAGCTACAGTTCATGTTTATGTGCAAAACACTCCAAAACTCCCACACTTCTCTTCAGTACATGTTTATTTGTTATTATTCAGAGAGAGTGCAATTTGAGTCTAAGTTACTCCAAATCTAAACTGCCATTTATGTTAAACTCTTATGACCAAAACCCTTTGGAGTACCATGTAGCAAAATGTCAGAGTCGGCAGCTGGACAGCCATTAACCAAAGTGCTACAAAGTCTTGGCAATGCTGCACACATGGCTTGTCTGCTCAGCAAGGGACTTTATCAGGCTTCCACCAATTTATCAACAAGTTAACTAATCTCTGAAACCTCAGTTAGGAGGCAGAGAACGCGTGTCTTCAGTTATTTGAATCCACAAGATGCCTTGGGTGCTTCACAGAACATAAAGTAACACGTTGCACAAATGGGGCATAATCAGCTGGAGCTCACACGCTCGGCCGCTTTAGATCCTGCCACACTGCAGACTTCAGAGAACAAAGAGCAAGATGAATGCATGGTGAAAATTACATATGGTATCTTAGGCTTCATGTGGAGATGTAGAGGATAGCTATTCAAACCAGAGATAGTGGAAAAATCATAATACTGCTATTTGACTCCTGTCTTTTTTACATTCTTTTGCGAGGGAAACTTCAATGACTCTGCAGCTGATGAGCTTGTTACTTAAATCACATCCTTGTTTTCCGGGCTGTACATATCATGCTTCCGTGCTGTACTGTTTTAAAGGCTGGGGTTTTTAAAAAAGGACAGTGGAAAACAAAGTTGCCAGACATATCGTGAAGACCAGGTACTGCAGGTACACATTATGATGCGAAATTAAGGAGAAGTTGATTCGACATGTCTCCTAGAAATTTTTATCCCTTCAGATATTCTATTAGTATTCCAGAGATTTTAGAGATTTTTAAATGTTTACATTTATAAAAGTCAAGGGAAAGATTATTTCTCTTTTAGGTTGAAAACATTTGTTTTATTTCAAAGAATACAGCAGACCATTAGCTTCTGCCAGTTTGTAAGCACTATGACTTGAGAATTTTTTATGGATATAATGCATAGACTAAATCCACATGGAGGGGATTTTCACACCACCATTTCTAATTGAGCCAAATTTATTAAAGACCTTAATAAGCTTGTTAAGTAAAGTCAGGGTTGGACACAGTATTGGAACAGAGAGTACTGATGTCCTAAACCTCTGGTAATGAAATCTCAAAGGAATTGCCATGCCACAAGTTAAAGAGCAGAGCTCCTCTGAGACAAAGCTGTTGGCTGTTGCCACAGTGCACCGGATACTCCAGGAAGTTACAAGACTTCTCCAAGAGCACAGACTGAATCTGTGTAAAAAGGAAGATCCAGGACAAAAAAGATTCCCTTCACTTGGTCACTGTCTCTGAACAAACAGTCTCTGTGCATTTTCACCGGGCTATACAGGAGCTCCTCTTAAGGAGCCTGACTCATCAGTGATTCAAATGCTGTACAAGCAGAACGTTGGGTTATTGTCACTGAACCATCTTTATCATGCACATTTTAAGCAGTCTGTCAGTCAAATAATATACTGATCTCATATCAAGTCAAGTGTGGATTACACTAATTGGTAAAGTAATGAAGAGCCTTTCTGTCTAACGGTGGCCAGGTATGTAGTGGCTCTAAGTTTACCTTTCTTAACTACCCAGGAGGGTTATGTGAGATTACTTGGGACTTACAGTCTAAAGCTGGTAAATCAAATGTTTGTATTATAATAAACAAATACAAGTAATAACCAAACCCAAACAATTATCTGAGCATACAAGGGACAGGATTAAATGAAGACTGAATTGACCTCTTGCCTCTAGAGATGATCTCTCTAAGATTAACTCAGAAACTTGGAAGAAGGGAAGAAAAAAAAGGAGCATGAACAGATGTTATCCTTACGTGTGCTATAAACCAAACATTTTGTTCTCCAGCACTTGTCATCTGTGACTACTGAAAAGTATTATGCTGCTGGTTTAGCAATAAGCTGAGAGGATTGAACAGACAGGGATCAAATCTGTCATTTATATCACATCTACTTTTTATAGTTATCACGTATTCTCTTTGTCCAGAGATCCCTCTCCAGTTATTCTAAATTAGAATAATCCTACTGCTTACTGTTTGACAGCTACTTTATTTCATAAAATAGCTCAAAAACATATCAATTATAAAGGAAACAAGCTTCGAGTTAATTTTAACATTAGTCAACAATGTTTATGGATTTCTATATAGATACAAATACAGTTAATGATGTTTAAAGATAGGCACATATTTTACAGATATCTTCTACTTAACGCCTAAATCAGATTCACAGCCTTAATGTGACATCTCAACATTCCTCCAGTGATGTCTTTTTCCTCCCCGAGAGTTTTCATCAAGGAAAATAGAGCCAGCTCCTTTCTACTCTCTCCTCCACATGCTAAAACCTCCACAGCACACAGAGCTGATACAACTCTCACACCCCAGAAAAGACAGCTGAAATAAAGAAAAAACTTAACAGCACTGCTTCTTTTCCATTATTTTTTCTTTGTTTGCTTTTGTTTAACTGTACCAGCTGTAGACTGCTTAATCACTGTCTACATTAATTCCTTTGAACCTTACATTTATTTCTGTGCACATAGCTGCTCTTAGCTAATCAACACCTTGGCTCTCATTTGACATCAATAATAATTAGGCGTTTCAAAGGAAAAAATGAGTTGCATTTTACTTTCCTGTTAATTAATACCACTTATCTCAAAGACTTATTTGCTTAATTTCTAATATTTTTGGTCCCAGCAGGCAGTCACATTTAACCAAGTTAAGCATGTGAGTTTTGAATTCATGCCAAGCACACGACTCAGTTAGATTACAGTACCAACATCTGACCATTGAATAAAATGCATTCAAACGTCATCCTAGTACATTTGCATATTTTCTCCTTAATTTTTGTCCCACTGTTTTGGGCACAATGGTGGAGTTCTTAACTCTTAGAAGGAAAAAGAGTTTCCTCAGAAAAGGTTAAGAGAGAAACTTATTTTCAAAGCAGCAACTTTTACACCCTTGTGTTTTAACCAGGCTCTACTATTGCCAAATTATTCCAGTTACATAAGCTCCCTTGCCACGTGATTTTTGTCAAGGTGGAATTTCTTACTTAATATCTTAAATCTCTTTATTTTTCCATAGCGTAGAACATGACTTCAGACAACAAGAAGGAAGATTTCATCAGATTTTGAAAATGCTGGATCATGCAGAGCAAAATCCAGCTTTAACTTCACCTCAGAAGCTACCATCTGATCATCCGGCTCCCGAGAAAAAGGAGTTAAGAAGAAAGACAAAAAAGGTGAAAAGAAAATGCTTCTGGTGGATTTGACTTCCTTAAGGATCCTTTTACATTTCAAAAGACACTAAAAGAAAGAGGTTTGAGAGCACACACCTGAAAATGTGCTATTATGAAATCACAAAGGTAAAGAATGTTTAATTTTGAGTATCTGAAAAATTAAAATAATTGAATTTACTTAAATAATCTCACTGAATAAAGGCGCATGAAGATACTCTTTTCAAAGGGAAATTGTTTCTTTCAAAAGGAAGCGCTCTCATTTTTTCCGAGGACACTTTCATATGCTTTGTAAAGACTTTCTTTTTCCAAGTTTTCAAAAACCAGTGAGGTTAAAATCTCTACTTTAAAAAACAACTGTAGACAAAGCTAAGGGTATCACACAGTCTTCATTTCCTATTTATAAGCAACATGGACTAAAAGGAAAGAACTTCATGGATTCTTTAAACAAGTCACAATCAAGAAGAAATTCAGGGCAACCTACATCTTTCAAATATTGTCTCCTCAAAGGAGACAGTTACAATTATTTCATATGCCCACTGAAATATTTTTGATGCTTTCATCTAATATTAAACAAGAAAAAAAGAATTCCAGCTTAAGTTTTACTCTGATCTTTTATTGGTTCAATTTGAAAAGCAACCAATTCAAAGTTTAAGCCATGTAATAGATTTCTCTGAAAAGAATCATGGAATCGCCTAACAAGCAAACATCTCAGTAATTCTGATCTAGACCCCCTACTCAAGCAAAGTCCGATCAGGTGAATTTCAGTTTTGAGTATCCCCAAAGACAGGATTCCATAACCCCTTGGGGCAAGCTGTCCACATTTTTTTTTTGCTAATATGTAATCTGAATTTCCTATGTTCTAACTTTCATCCATTACATCTTCCTTATCCAAATACACCTGCAAGAATTGAACAGCCAGTAAGGCCTCTCTCTTAATCTTTCACCTCAAAGACTGAACGAATCCAATTTTCACTGCCTCTCTTCACATGATGTGCTACAACCCACAGTCATATTGGTGGTGTCCCTCTAGCAAATTGATGTCTTTCATCTACCTGGAAGTCTAAAACTGGGCACAATGCCTCAGATGTCATCACACAATTACTGAATTGTGAGGAATAACCATTTTGGTTACTGTCTTGCTAAACCATTTACCAAATTTATCCATTTAAGGCCTGTATCATAATACCAAAACATCCCAAGATGTGGGGTTTTGTTTTTGGCCTTAAGATATAAGTCAATACAAAATTGACCCCAAAAAGTAATATTTAATGAACTCATCTATATCCTATCAAAAATCTATATATGCTAAATGGATTTTGTCATATATCTATATAGATATTTCTTTCCTTCCAGAACAGTTATCAGCTAGCACAGGGAATGCTGATGTAACCTCATTTAGGGTTGACAATACCATTATTTTGCTTATGAAAACACGGTCACCTCTCAGGGGTGGGGAGGGAGGGGGTGGGGAAGAGAGAAAAAGGTTTTCCAAAGCAAGTTTAAAGGGCATGCCACAAAGCCCAAATAATGTATTTTATGTTTAGTGGAATGTACTGCAAATCTTTTCTTAGAAGTGACTCTGGTTAATTAATTCAGATGGTGCCAGGGTATTCAATAGACTAAGCCCTGGATCCTATTTTTCTAAATCAGATTGTATTAATTGTGCAATGTTAGTTAAAAATGCCTGTACACTTTTTGTACACCTCTGTGTTCCTTGAATTCTTAGGGTTAATTACACATTTGAAAACACATTAAAAACAATTTTACATAGAAGAATTTTGTCTGGAAGAGAGAAGTTTTTTGATACTACTATTCTTCCTTTAAAACAGCCTATGCTATAGCTTAATTTATCAAAATTCTAAAGGACTGGCAGTTTTAAAAAACATTTCCATGTTAAGTTCAGTCAGTATGGAAATGACAGGCACAGAATCATCCGTATTTTAGATGCTTTCCAGAAGAAAAGCCTTACACATGTTTTTACTAGCAAATTTATGCCTTTAGTGAGACAGAAAAGCTCTTCAATAAGAACATGGTACAAAGGTAAGATTTACATTATTACATTAGAACACGTCATTACATTACACTCAAATACATTTGCTGCTTCTGCTGCTATTCCAACAACATTTTTTTGCAATTAGTCTTGGTAATTGATATATTGACTAATTGCATTAGTCTATAATTGATATAATGAAGGATTTTTTAGTGTGTAAATGTTTTTTAGGTATTAAAATAACATTTTGAGATTAATGCTCTCTGTGGTAAAGGCATAATAGTGAGCAATACCAACAGATATAACACTAGTAAAACCAGTAGGTTCTTTTCTGTAGTGATTTTAATAATTTGTTATTGTATGAAAGCAATCATTTCGTCTTTCTTTTTATTAATAAGCACAAAAAAAACCCCAAACCAAACTAATTTTAAGCTGTCTGATGGTGATTTTGCATACATAATGACTATGAGGCCTTCAGTATATTTTCAAAGGATCCAGATTATTCAATTTAAACAAACCACAGTATTTTGGGTCATCACATGGCACCAATCAACTCCTGTGGTCAATAAAACTATGCAAGACCAGAAATACTCTATTTACTTGAAGAAAGTCTAACCAAAGATAGTTCTAGGTAAGGCTTTAAATCTTTCATATGACCTGAACAAACATTAATACTTCTGAATAACTGAAATATACTGATTTCAATGGTTACTAGTTCTATAGTTTAACATCTGATGTTGATGGAATTCAGAACTGTAGACAATTTTAAATCCTTCCTCTCCCAGTTAAAGTTAGCCTTTGTTTTCCATATTCCTCAGTCAGTTGTTTTCCAGGTCTCACTCAGTCAGTGGAGTATGGATTATCCACATATGGATATGAAATGCTCTTTTTCACCTATGCACACACAGCAGTAGGGGGTCACATGTAAGGTATCTAGGTGGACCAACCCTTAGCTCCCAATACTGCAATTTAGTAACGTTCACTTGTCTTTCAGCCTACCCTCTGTTCAGTGTTTTCAAATTCACCCTCTCCAAAACATCTGTTTTCCTTGGAAGAAAAGGTGGAATTACAGTGCTGCTAAAGCACCATACCTCAGAAATGTTGCTCCTAGAGTTCTCTACTTCAACACTTCAGTACAACAAAGGAGATTTTTTTTTTTAAGTCAGCAGTAGTAGCAACCAAGTTCTAAAATATCTATTTGATATCCAAACAAAAAAGCTTATCTGAAACACAGACAGAACTCCCTCATTCTTCTCACAGAGGCTCTGACTACTGTGAGCAAAACAAACATGCAATCGTTTAACTGAAAATAAAAGTATGTCAGAAGTAAATTATTCCTACAAAAGAATAGGCATTCAAGTTTCACAATAAAACCACACCTACTAAGTGCAAGAAGTTATTACACCCAGTCTTCTCCACAGCATGCCACACATAACAGACTTTCGACATAAAATTTTAAAGACAAGATTGGAGCAAAAAGCTATTTGTTGCATTAAAAGGTAGCAGTGGGAAAGTGTCAGTCACAGTAGGCATCAGCCTCGGAGGGAGGGTAGAGTGCTCAGTTGCTATATGTTTTGTTTAGATTTAACATAGATATTTGTATATCCTAGCAACTCAAAACACCTAGAATTTAATAGCTTTGTAAGATATGGAGAATCTAAGCTATGAAACTGAAATATTTAAGGTTTGTTTTTTCTTTTATTGTTTAAAATTTTAAAAATATTTTAGTAATTATCAATTCATGTAGGAAATTTAAAAGATTACGGATACATACTCTGCAATTTATGATGTCAAGATAGGAAAAGCAGCACAAATTAGTGGATTGTTAGAAGATAATAGTACTGGTGATAAAACTTCTCAGATTTAGAAAATTATGGTGTAATGCCCAAAACCAGCTCCCAGACTAGGAATTGTTAGAAATCAAAACATTCTCTTAAATATTTTTTTTTAAACACACAAAAAACCACAAAGCAGCAATAAAAACACCCTCAAAGCCACAGCTACTTGACAGCACCTGGATACAAAAATACTGTAGGCTTCTCTGAAAGACATATTTAAATGACAACTACAACATGCTATTTATAAAACATTGCACAGGACATGGCATATTCCAAAATTACTCTATTTGAAATTGCTGTTTGATGGAGTCAACCTAACTTTCTTTAAAAATTCAGAATGTGTGAATAAAATCCAGATTTCTCTGTCATGTAACGGTAGTTCCTGTAGGGCTTCTTAGAGTTTTGTGCACTACAGCTCTTTCAAGAAAGCCACAATCATTAAGCTAGCATAGATATAAAGCATTTTCCTAATGAAATGTACTATCTAATACATGTTTTGTAAATTTCTAGGTTCTTTAAATGTGATGTTGTCTTTTGCAATAAAAGGAGATATTTTTCTTAGGTTTCAGGAGTTGATTACTAATTTAGATGACATAGGAAGTGAACAATTTTCTGTGGAAAAGGAAGATGAAAGGAAAATTAATGACTAGGTCTTTTGTGGAATCATTCTGCAGCATTTCTAGGTAGAGAAGGGATTTCCATTTGACTACTGACTGAAAAAAAATCTGACTTTTAGCTAGACCACATGTATATTTTAATACATCATATTCTCCAAATATGGCTGCCTGCAAAATGTTTTCTCTCGTCATTATTTCCCCAAAGAGTATTGTTTTTTGCAGAAGAATGCAAGTCTGGAGTACCTCTGATTAAGAGCACACTGTTTTCAGCATAGTCTTTGTTTGTACAGTATCTTATATAAATACTGTCTAAAAACATTTCTGCGTAGTTTACTTACACTCCTGTCATCAGGCTAAACTGATACTGTGAACACAATCCAGTTTGGGACCATCAAAGGAGAGCTTTAAAATGTATATGCTGGATTTCTGATCTTTTTGTTTCTCCAACCAAGCCAATACAAAAACCAAGTACTTCTGCATTTTAGTTCTGTAGTTACTGTTGGAGGAATTCTTTGCATTACACTGGCCTTTAACTAAGTCTAAATTTCATAAATTATTCAGTATAAATCTTGGTGAGCCAATTTCAGACAATAAACTTGTCCCTCTTTATTACAAGTTTAGAAGCACTTCAACTACAGTCAGAGCTTTTTTTTTTTTTTTTTTTTAAATAGTGAAAATAACCAAGCAGCTGTTGAAGCCTTCAACTGCCAGAACATCACAATGAAGGCAAGAGTGGCATTTAAGTAAGTCTACTCTGCAGTAGCTGCAGAGCTAAATTACTTTTCCATCACCAACACCTTCTCCTGAAGGGATTATGTCCTTCTTAGCCTGACTGTTTCCAGTAATTACATGACAAAGCTCACAGCACGCTGTTAGCAGCTGAGCACAAACACCTTCCCTTCTATTTAACTGGCGCAGCAGCAAGAAAAGATAAGGGCAACTGAAACCCAGAATCCTTTTAACTGCCAACAAGCTAGAAGATTGTGAAAAGGACATCTGAATATGAAAATTAACCTGCTCATCTTTGCCACAAAACAGACAATCTCAAGTAAATAATGCTCTGTTGGGTGCGAGACATGCAAACATGCACGGAATTACAGGTCTTATAAATTGTTGCCATTGTTTTTATTAATATATAATAATACTAGCACTGGTTTTCAGCCCACTTGTGAATTCCAGAAATTACACAGCAGGAGATAAAGTGTCTGCAAAATTCAGGAACATAGCAACAGATTTAAGAATGTAAAGAGTAACCTTCTGTTCCCCTGCAAGGAAACAACAGATGTAGTCCACTGTGAAATGTCACTCAGATAATATAACATCAGCTACCTGGTCTGACTGCAGCTACTCCATGTCTCACCACTACTTCCAGAGTTTCCCGTAGTTGAGCCAGTTGAGCTCACTTAAGCATTCTGCAGAAGACAACAATTCCCAACTACTTGCTTCAAATTTTAAGTATTAATCATTCAGGCTTCCAATAAGCTCAGGCCTCAAGAAGTTTTAAAGCAAACCACCAAATTAACTGAGTGAACTAAAGGTACTGCATAGAGGATGTAATGAGCTTATTTTGCCAGGTCTTTCTGAATGCAAAATTTTTTTCATTACCACTTCTTCACGTCACATATAAGAGAATGCTCTGTGGAGAGATCTTGCCTCAGCTCAAGAAAACTGAAATTTATTGGAATTCTGCTTTGAAAAACCTCTAAAATGCCCAATATCCCCATATGCAGAGGTGCTCATGAGCATTATTAGCATTCAGACATCTACATTTCAAAATTCACACTGTATTGATCTTTTTAGATGAACAAATTACAGCAGATGATGGAGAAAGAAAAAAAAAACCCCCAAAAAAAAAAAAACACACCAAAAAAAAACCCCAAAACCACAACAAACCACCAAAAACCAAACAAACCAAAAAAAACCAACCCCAGATTTTCCAAGCCATTTCAATTGACTGTAACCAGCCTATTTCCTAATGACTTCCTAATGTTTCCAAGTGATTAAGCTCTTCTTTGCAGGAATACTACAGCTTCATTTCGCTTCTTCATTAACTGTTTACAGTATCCAGAAATACTGTCTAATAGATTCCACAACACTCCTATGATGCTTTCTTTCCAAGTACAGAAAATATTTCCAAACACTGCAGAGGACTGCAAGGTTCACCGGGTGCTCAGTCCAAGCCTCTTGCTGTTTGGACCACGCATATGTGGCAGAGGGTTACACACAGCAGAATAACAGCCTGGAGTTCTGATAAACCATTAACTATATCATTTCTGAAATGAGCACATCTAGCAGCAGGGAGTTTGAAGCAACCATTGGCAAATATCTCCTCTGAACAAAGCAGTTATTAGGAGACTAATCATTAGGAGACACACGCGTTCCGATTGGCGATGATCTAAAACTGTTATTTTGCCTTCCCAACAGAAATCAACAAGGAAACAAAGTACATTTTAAAAGACACACAATGTACTACTTGTGGCCAAACCAGTCAAGCAAATGCTGCTCATACTTTTGCAAATTTAAGTAAATCTCTAAAGACTAATTAATTAATTTAGATCTTGTCCCAAGCACACAGTCTGAAGGACAAGTTTCGTGATTCCCATTGAACACAACTGGCTTGCATTCTCACAAATAGTCTAAATCAAGAGGAGAACTCATAGGATATGTACTTAAATCTGAACAAATGGAAAATCTGTCCTCGAATCCAACTCTCAGACACAGAAGCTCCACAGAAATCCCAGGCGAATGCTCTATCCCCAGATACTTTGTGCATATGGCATCATCTTCCACCTCCACAGACAGAGCCAGGAACAGCAGCTGTTCCATAGCAACTCTAGCCCACCAGAAAGCAAAGCATGTGGAAAAGCTGGAAAAGCATCCACCAGTTGTTTACATACACTACTCGGAATAGCTGGGTTTTTTCACTTTTTAGTTCTCCTCAGACACTTCAGTTTAGATTAGTAGAAACACTACATTGAACGTGTTACTGTGCTCTTTCTCCAGGTTTGTACAACATTCTTCTTTTTGTAAGCAGCAATTAACTTTAGATTTAATGTTTGGTTTTTTTAAAGAATGCACAAACCTCACAGTATTCAACTACACTTCAAGAGACCCTAGCATGGCATAGCTGAAAGAAAAAAAAGAATAAAACTTTGGACCTTTTCTTTTAAATCTAGTCCACAAACAATGACACCACAAATACCACACAGTTGCATTTTTTCAAGATAACTACAAAATTACTTTCAAAGCATTAAAATTACATTAATATATTACTCACAATTAAGGTATCATCTCGTCGCATTGTAATAACAGTTCTGTTCACTGTGCGTAATAACTGTATCATTATTTCTTGAATATGGTGATAAGTTGATGCCTGTAAACAACAACAACAACAAAAAAAACACACACAGAAAAACCACAACAGTTTTGGTATTAAATCCATATCTCTTACAAAAGAAAGAAGCCAACAATTATTTCCATTTCAATGGTTCAAGTTGCATAATATAACCACCCCCCTGAAAGAACAACACTAATTCTTCTTGCTCACACTGTTCCTTAGTTTCAGAAACTTCAGTGGAACACTCATTTCAAGTGGTACAGTCCAATTTTAGCCCTAACTAGCCAATAACTCTTTTTTTGTTTCAACTAGTCACTTCCCATCCCTCACTCAAGTGACTGGTGGTTTCCCAGTAACTGAGCAACCTCTTAACTTATTAGCAACACCCTGGAAACAGAGCACTGAGGAAATTGTATCACAGTTCCCAACATCTGTCAAAGGCCTTCAGGGTACTCTGGAGCTCTGTACCATTCTGAGACTGCAGTCACAAAGTATGCAATTAAAGGAGAAAGTTGTCTTCATTCTACTTTGCAGCTCTGTGAAGGCACAAACTGAAGATGGTCTGCTGTTTGGCCCCACTGCCAAAGTCCTGCCAATCTGGCTGACTGAGACTACACCAGAGACCCACCATCTGTCAGCATCAAGTTTGGAGTGATCTTTGCAGCCCAATGGCAAATATTCACCAACTCACATCAAATCATCAAATGCTAAGTACTTCCAACATGCTATCTGCAAAAGGACATTTGGAAAACACTGAGCAGAGAGGCGTAACCTCATATTCACTAATTCCACTGACTTTACTCTGATTACTGGACAACTTTGGACGCTAGCATGCAAGAATCAAAGAAACACTCTAAACAAAGTCTACACAAAGCTACCTGCTGTAACAGTGGTTACCTTCTGACAACAGATACTAAAAGAACTAAAATTATCACAGCATCCAGTTCACAGAGAGTATTTGCTTTTCACCCAGGGAAGATGCTATGTCTAACTGCAAGCATTGCAACACTTCAATAGCATTCTGGTTAGAAGTCTGTCCGTGCAGCTACATGCCAAATGAAGACAAAACCTGGCATCTCAGCTGGAATTGTTATCTGCAGTGCTGCCAAAAAGATTCTATGCTTTGGCCTCTGTTGCAGTTCAAGGTATATTCATTAATCATAGCTGTTCTTATAATGTTGATTACCACTATTATTAAATAAATAAATAAAATGGCTGTCCAAAAATTGTAAACTCTGTAACACTTCACACATTTTACTTGGGCACAGGGTTTATTAGTATTCTTTTTTTTTTTTTTTTTGTCTCCTCTTTTTAACATTCAAAGGTGAGGGCTCTTAAAATGCAATTTCGTTTCCTTCCACATTTCAGTATGTGCTATACTATTATCAGCAGAACATTATATAGTGGTTTTCACATTTAGCCATGACTCCATTATTAAGGAGTCACTCTATGCTGAATTCAGAAGTAGCACATAACCCACCTTTCCTGGAAAAAAAAATATAACACGTCCTCAAGCACGCAAGGATTATTTTCTGCTAAGCCTTTCAATTTTCAGAGAAATGTGAGCAAATGAATTAAAATGGTTTCTTTCTGGAACTGGGACTCCCTTTCTTCTTGAGAATCTAAGAAACAAGCATTCAATTCTGACATCACTAGCTTAACAAAAATAGTGTTTTCCCAGGTTGCCTATGTACAAGATTTCCAGTTGTATTTTAACAGTGTCTAGCTTCAGAAGACCAGCAGCCCACTGTAACATGCATTTGCTAAGATGATATTTCACTTCACAAGGATGACACAGGTTTTTTTAGGGGAATCTAGAAACTTACCATTTGGCTGCAGTCCATTTGGTTAAACGTAAGACTACAGAAGCTAAATTAACAACTTGTACCATATATAAATGCTCCCTTGGAAAACATGAATTGCATTATTCCGTTTCATGGAATATGGTCATCAAAACCGTACACTGCTCTGCTGAAAAGGATTTGCTACGGACCAAGGCATGAAACAATCAGAGCTCACACACAGTATGGAACTCAGCAGTAGGAAGTTCTCACAGAACTCAGATGCCTTCAGATTCATTGATGGGACGGATGGCACACATTGGCACACATAAATGAGTTAATAGAAAATCCAAACCCAACAAAACTTCACCCTCTTCAAAAATATTTGTGCAACATAATAGCAGTTAGTGTTTGATTTAGCTTTCAGGTTCCATTTAAACTTCCACAGGGTTAGGACAAACATTAGAGTAATTCTGTTCTCTGAGTCAACCAGGCACTTCACAATACTGATAGAGGGCTCACTTATTGAGACAGAGAGAAACGTGGACCAACTGAATGGCTCCTTCAGAATTATAATATTACAACACCTGTACTTGAGATACCCACTTGGAGATACCTCTCCAAGTCAATTCATTTCAGCTGACCTAGCTGTGCCCCCTGCCAAACTCTAGCCTATGGCCTGTCATGGACCAGAGGGAGAAACAGAGGCTGTCTGGCCACTGTGCAAGCACTGTTCAGTACTAATTAAAGTTGGCATTTATGTGTTATCAACACTGGCTTGGTCACAAATCTAGGACACAGCACAATATGGGCTGCCATGAAGAAAATGATCCAGCAGACTCACTCTCTTATGCACCCAGTTCTATAACTTTGTGTTCTCACTCTGACATAGAAACAAAAAAGAGCACACATAAAAAGATAAAGATTTTGTTACTTTTTTTAATAATATAGTTCATCATCATGCATTGTTCTGACTGAAAATTGTCTGCAGAAGAACTTAAGGTAATAGGCCCTAAAAGAACACGCAAGTTCTCCAACTAAGTTCCCAATTACTGACTTTGTGGACAGAACAAGGAAAGACTATATACCTTATTTCCACTTATAGACTCAGACATGTTTTTATTTTAGATTCCAAGAGAAAGAGTTTACCACCATGTTTAATCACGTAAACACTATAAATAAAACCTTGTTCTGGTACAGTAAATACTAAACTATAGGATATATGTCAGATAGAGACAAAGTCACCTTATCACAGAATCCCAGCATAGTGGGGTTCAGCAGGGACCCCTGGACATCATGTGTTCCAATCCCCCTGCTCCAGCAGGGTCACCCAGAGCAGGGGGCCCAGGATTACAGTGCCCAGGAGGGTTTGGAATCTCTCCAGAGGCAGAGACTCCACAGCCTCTCTGGGCAGCCTGGGCCAGGCTCTGACACCCTCACAGCAAAGAAGTTACTCTTTGTGAAGGGCTGTTAGCTTATACACCTGCCAATTGTAAAGGGGGAAGAGGGAAGTGGTATTAATTAAAACAGAAACAAAAAGTCACAGATTTCATTGTGACCTTCATCAACAACTTATTTGGAGTTTTGAGCTTTAACTGTATTTCACAGGTGCTGAAAGTACAGTCTCAAGCTATGAAGCTAATTTTAGACATGATTCAGTCAAAACAATGTCATCTATGGCCAAAAGTTGTTTCCTGTAAAGGCAATTTAAAACCAAACATAATCATCTCACCCAGCTGCCTAAAAATGACTCTCTACTCAAAAAAATGAAGTCTTTATCATAAACCAGTGTTCTTAATTTACTTGCTCCCTGCAGAACCCAGCAGCTTGACAGTTGTGTTTAAACACAAAGATCTGATCATTCACAAGATCTTTTTCTTTGACAAGGAAGACATTCTTCAAAAATTATGTAACAAAAGATCACCTCACAATGCAGATTTTGACCACATGAAACTACTGCTGTTTCTTTTCAGTCTTGTTTTTATTCTACTTTTTTTTTTTTTACAGAATAAATCTAATGCAAAAATATCTGTTACATTTACAAATACTATTCCCAAACCAGATTTCTCTATTGAGATGGAAAAATAGAAGAAATATGGACAAGATGTTCATGTTTGCAAGACAGAGTTAACATATAATGAATAATGTCAAGCAAGTCTGCCACTAAGGCCTAAAGTTGTCTCCTCCAGAAGGTCAAATCATTGCTTTTCTTACAAAGATACTAAGAGATACAAGAAATTCAATTGTTCAGTAGAAAACTGCATTAATCTTAAGGTTCAAAAGTGAAACCCCATAAGAAATAACTTGGTTAATTACCAAAACAATTATCTATATCTAGATCACACTGAAAAAAGCCATTCTGAAGGAAGTACCACCTAAACATGACTATCATAATCTGGCCACATAATGAAGCTTTTCCATTTGCCTATAGAAGTGTGGAATATAAAGTATTTTCCATTACAAGTCAAAATTGTATATTACTGAAACAAGATTTTTTCACTTCAGATGAAAAATAAACATCTGTGTTGCATTTAAGAGAAATCTGCACTATTAAAGACAAACTACTGTCTGATGCCTTGTATCTAGTCTAAATCTCCCCTCTCTTCTTTTAAAACCATTATGCCTTGTCTTGTTGCCCTGCTAAAATGTTTGTCCTCTTCTTTCTTATAAGCCCGCTTGAAGTCCTGAAAGACCACAGTAAGGTCTCCCTGGAGCCTTCTCTTCTCCAGGCTGAACACCCTAACCCTCTTAGCCTGGCCTCCCAGCAGAGGGGTTCCAGCCCTCCCAGCATTTCTGGGGCTCCTCTGGCCCTGCTCCAACAGGTCTATGTTTCTCCTGTGGTGATGACACCAGACTGGACCCAGCACTGCAGGAGGGGTTTCATCAGAATGCAGAAGCAAGGCAGAATCCCCTCCCTCCACCTGCTGCTTACACTTCTCTCGATGCAGCCAAGGATGTGACAGGCTTCAAGGCTGCAAGTGCACGTTGGTAACTCCTCTGTCCAGCTTTTCATCTACCAGCAGCCCCAAGTCCTTCTCCACACGGCTGCTCTCAATCCCTTCATCCTCCAGCCTGTGTTGATACTGGCACTTGCCCTGACCCAGGTACAGAACCTTGCACTTGGCCTTCTTTAACCTCATGAGGTTCACACAGGCCCACTTTATGAGATTCTTCAAGTGCCTCTGAATGGCACCCTGTCCCTAAGTGTCAACCACACCACTCAGCTTAATGTCACTGATACCATCACTACTCAGCTTGGTGCCCTAATGCCCTAATTCATTTCAGTATGCATTCCATTGAACTTTACCAGTCAAAACCTCTGGTAGGACAAAGCAGCAGCCTCACTGCTTTTAATATTACTGTGGCAAGGGATGGCTGTTGACCGGAGAATATAAGATTGAGAAATAAAGAAGACAGCAGAGATTTCAGTACTTCACCTTTAATACCTCAACTGCCCTTTAACTTAAGTTTATTAAAAATAGGAGAAAAGTTCAATTTGCCACTGACTTGTATTAAAAATTTAAATGAGATTCATGAATAATTTACTACCTAATCAGCTCAGGCTTACTACAAACTTAGGCCATCTACATCATCATCAATACTTACAGGGTCTTCACAGCTCAGTACCTCCAGGATGCTGTTGAGTAATTCAACACAGTAGTACTTCTCTTGGACCTGGAGCTGCTGGTCATCCTTCTGGTCCAGTAATTCCTTCAGCTCTTTTGTAATTACAGGAAGCAGAATGTCCCTGCATTCTGAAAGAAAGCAAATTATCTTAAGAACAAATATAAATCAAATACTACTTGCAAATAAACCCTCCTCCAAACAGTGAAACACAATATGCTTTAACAGCTACAGTCCCTTCCAACATGGAATTCTTAATTTTTCTAATCATATAACAGGGATACTCTTATACTCGTGTGGCACTTCTGAAGCCAGCAGTATTTCTCACATGAAAAACACACCTTCTTGATGAAAATAACGTGTTTCAGTTACATTCTGAAGGCCATTTTACTTGTCCCAAACACCTAGGAACAAATTATCCACTTGACACACCATGCACCTGGAAATAAGCTATGTTTAAGTAATGACAGAATTTTAATGTATGAAAAATACTATACATATAAAATTATTCTTACTGAAATTAAGACACAAACAGCAATTGTTCCATGTGCATCATTTTGAAACAAGCCTTCTAGGAACACATAAAAGAATGCAGACAAGGGAAAGACTAATGAAATGCCTATTAAGCCTCAGAGTGAGAGCTGTGTATATATTCATCCTTATTTAAATCTAAGAAACCTAATATAAATCGTAAGACTTTTAAAGATAGAGGTGCTTATAAAAAATGTTGGCAGGACACAGTGCACAAATCTGAAATAACTTGAACAAAGGGCACTCTCTATGTAGGAATTAAAGAGACAATTTTATTTTTTTGCTCATTTAATTGATGCCAGGGAGCAATTTCAGCAGCAACATACTTGTACAGTGCTATGAAATTGAAGAGAATGCAGCACAACAGCGTGAAAAATGCTGAGCACATACTTCAAAGATTCGTAATATTTATGAAAACAAGCCAGGAAGAAAAGAGAACTAAATGTACCTTCAGAGGGTCCACCTTCAAATAAAACTTGTACAGAACTACAGAAGCATACTAGTCACAGACAGTGCACTGAAGTCCATACTTATTTCCATTCAACTGATACCTTATAGCTTAAAATTCTTGTCTGCATTAACTCTTGGAAAAAATACTTGTATCCCTAATTGTATATATTTTCCATCAATACCACACATATCAGCTTCTGAATAAAACATAGAACAAAACTAGAAAACTTCTTTGTTACTGAAAACAAAATAAAAATGTGGCGTTTTTTTGTTGTTCTTTTAAGAATGCTTTTGAAGACCTTTACCCAGACAGACAGCATACTCGTTGCTAAACAAGTTGAGTGAGAGAGGTGGTAAAACTGCATCCAGCGTGATTTAAAACATTCTGGGGCTCAGAATGTCCTCAAAATAAGGGTGCTAGTACAGGAAGACAGGAGAGTAAGAAAGTAAGGAAGAGAGGAAAACAAAACAAAGTAGATTACAGAGGCTCTCTGGGCAGATTATTCTTACTTCAAGCTCCAAGACAGATAAAGCCATGAGCTTTTAATCACATCTAATAGGCAGTATAATTTCTTTCCTCAGAAAGTATCTCTACTCTTGGTAATGCCACAGCATGAATAAAAAGCTATTTATCTGATTTGCTATAACCCTTCTATCAAGCTACAAGAGAAATCTTACTCAGTGTCTAAATTACAAACTTTTCTAGTATAACAGCAGTTAAAGGACACATATTGACGCAAGACACGTTCAAAGAGCAGCATAAAAATACTTCACAAACCTTACTGTTCATTTATGTGACCAATTCTGCACAGACAAGCTTCCTGAACTTAATGCAGGCCACAGACTAACCCTCTGATAGAGCAACCAAATAGCTGCAGTTACAAAGCACTTAGCAGAGCAAACTGGCAGGGCATACTAACACTCCTGAAGCACTTCAGTGTGGATTTGTGTCCATGGAGACAGAGAAAAATTACCCTCCATAAGTCATCCATACTGATAGATTTGTAGTCACCAGGTGTACACATCAAACATCATAATTCTCTGAGACTGAGAAAAAACTTCTTTTCTTTGAGGAAGCCTGGCCCTGGCTGCCCAGACTGGTTGTGGAGTCTCCTTCTCTGGAGAGATTCCAAACCTGCCTGGACACTGTAATCCTGGCCCCCCTGCTCTGTGTGACCCTGCTGGAGCAGGGGGGTGGCTCCAGATGATCTCCACGTGTCCCTTCCAACCCCTACCACACTGGGATTCTCTGTAATTTAATAATTAGACTTTTTTTTCTTGACTTGCTCATATGAACCACTTCTAATAAAAAATGATGAGACAAATGCAGTACCATTAGCTTCTTGACCAAAGCCTAAACCAAAGAAACATCATTAGTAATGTTAAAATTATACGCAATACTTTTAAAACTTGTTGAAATGTGATAGTACTATTTTTTCTTATATAAAGGGTTTATATATTCAGCAAACAAGTACAAGTTCTAAATGAGATCATTACATATCTACTTTCAAAAAAATCTAGAAAACAAACTTCAACTCTGTTTTCACTGCAGTCTGTGGAAACTGGAGTTGTCAGAACCTTGACAACTGAATCCTGAACTGATCATACAATGAACTGTCCCCCCTGAATAACCCTTGAAGGACAAAGAGATTTTTTCTTTTCCTCCCTTGGACGTGACATTTATTGCTAACCAAGTTCCATTTCATGAAGGTTATAAAAAAGACCATAAGTGTATTAGTGTAAACACCCGCTAAACCTACTACTATAAACACCACTGCTCTAGAACAGCTGTGACTTTCATTCCCGCTGAAGAACTTAATTTCTCTATACAGTCCATATGCTGCTGAGATAGAAACTGCATGTCACCCCCTTGACATACACGCAAGGAACTTCCTTATGAAGTTACAAAAGAGAAATTGCAGTGGGACTGCAGTGGACTTCCAGCGTGTTACTGAAAGATGCCATGCATTTAACAGAGTTTTAAATTGCATCAGATTACAAAAAATAAATTTAATATGGACTCACAACTGAAACAAGCAGTTGAGTCTGGACTTAAGGGAAAAACTTCTTCCACATAAAGTGGAATAAACAGGTCTGGCATTGAAGGTTTTCAAAATCTAGCTGAAGCAAGCCCTGAGGAACCTGGTCTTACCTCACAGGTGACCCCATTTGAGTGGGAAGTTGGACTAGACACATTCCCAGGTTCCTCTCAACTTGAACTATTCTACAATCCTTAATTGAAAAGCCTGCTAATTAATGATAGCGTAGCAGTAGCTTGGTGCATTGAAAATGACCAGTGGCTCAGAAATCCTCAGAACCAAAAGACAGTAGGCAGCTACCGATAACAAGTGCCAGCCCACAGGCAAGAATTAACAAGAGATCTTGAATCTTTGGAAAATGAATGTAAACTGACAGAAAGTTAGGAACAAAGATTCATCTCTACATATACACCTCTGTATGTACATAATGACATTTTTAGGGCTTGCCTTTTTTTATCATCCATAGACTCAAACATAGAGGTTTGAGGAAACATCAAAACCATGACTAAAGACAAGACGGGAGAAACCTCTTTCTTGTCAATTCAGTTCCTAGCACTTGTGCAGCATCTGTAGATATATCTAACCTGTATGAAAATACACACGCAGCAAGCACATCAAGGATTCATTTTCTCCTTTCTGATATCCACTCTGCCTCATCCCCATCCTCTTCAGATTCTCTAACAGCATGCAAGATGTGCTGAAGGAATAATTCATCACAGACTAAACTCTTCATCTTTCCTACACCATTGCGAATCCAATAAACTAACCCAAATGACAGACAACAAAGCTCACCCGCATACAGTATTGCTGTATATTCCTGTCTGCAGTTTCACCTGTCTACACACAGCAACATTTGGTGTTACAGGATCCCTACGCTAAACCTGCTGTGTATAAACTCCACCTTTAATAGCGATGCGTAACTATTAATCTAACATTCTGCAATAGACACATAAACAGCTGCAATTCATACAAGAAGATGGACATATTTAGATAAACACATTGAACCTTTAACTAATTTGCAATCACAAATCATAGGAATAGGGATTCCAAATCAACAGTGTGCAAGTAATTCAGCTGGCAACTATTACCTTAATAATAGTGCCCTTAAAGCGGTTCCACTTCCAAACAGCTCATCAGGGGCTGCTTTGCTAACAGGCCTGATCACAACAAAGTTCAAAGTCATATCAATTTACATGACATCTCAGCCACTTTTCACCATTCACAAAGAGGATGGAATGTTATACACATGTACAGTTTCACATCTGCCAGGACAAACATACTTATTGTCTCCACTCCTCCAAACGAATAGCCAGCTCAATTTTAAAGCCAGTAACATCTCCCTTGAAACATCTGACAGCCAGAAAATATCAAAATTCTCTTTGGGTAGCTTTTCAAATTGCAGGAAGTAACTGGATAATAAATCTTAAAAAAAAAAAAAAAAATCTATTCTTAATGAGCTTCATTTCAGCAGTAAAATAAGACACAAGACTGAACAGAGTCATTGATCAGGGAGAATCCTGCTGTTTCACTTTAAGTACATTTTAAATTTGTAGTCCTATACAAAAAAGGCTAGGACTTCAAAGTATATATTACATGTATATTAATCACTAAATTACCTCTGACTTCCCATGCCAGTGACGACCATTTGACCAACAACTGGAAAGTGTAGAGGAGATTGAGTTACAAGCTGTACTGGAAACCTTAAAGAGAAGTTGAAGTAAACTTCATTGAATTTCAAACTCCTCCATGTCAGGGTTTCAGAAGCCATTGAAAACTTTTCCTACCAAAATGCCAAATGCTCACTCTTGCCTATAACTCATTTAAAAAACATGCACATGTATTTTGGTAAAATAAATCAGTATTTTACATAATTCTTCTTCTGCATAAAGCCATTCCATACTAGTTAAACAGTAAAAAAATCAGAGCTTTTTGCATAGACAATTTTCCTATTGTACTGAGAGGACAGCTGAGGCAGAAGGTACAATTGATTTCCTCACATTTTAAGAGCTAATTACTCTGCAAGCTTCATTACTCCCAGTTGTATTTTGCATTATAAATTGAGATTTGATCCATATTAGATACATAGAGAACCTATTAAAAGGACTTAACATATGCAGGTGATCAATTATTTACAGTGCATTTTCAGATGTGAACAATATTGAAGTGTCAAGCTGTATGGAAATTCAAAGGTTAACTAGCCTTAGGTATGCTATTTCATATTAAAAAAAAAAAACAACAACAAACCTGCAATCATCATTAATGGAAACATTGTTCAATATATTTCTATAAGCAAACTGGGGTGTTTTTGTTAAGCATTTGGTTTAGAGTAAGGCTATATGTTTGTATTTTGTGACTGGCTGGCTGTTAGATAAAATTGGCTTGTTAGTTAAGGCAGGAGAATTAGTTCATTTTGTGTGCAGTTAACAAATAATGTACTTCTAGGACATTGTTCATAAACAAAAGACAATAGTCTTAAAAAAAAAAAAAGAGTTAGGTTTTATAAGATCCCTATCAGAGGGTGCAATTCCAAGATGTTCTGATGAACGTATACAGAGGAAGTCACTGAAGAAGACCCAACATGTGTAGCAAACAGGCCCTGGGCTCAGGCTGAGCCTGAAATTGGATTAGTATTAACAGAAAACTGTAGACATGCCTTCCCATCTCTAAAAACCCTGTTAAAAACTTTTCAGAAGGATACTACATGAAATATGAAATCCCTCTATTGTCTTGGGACAACGGAAAGTTTATTGAACAGGTATATAAATAACAGATTATAATATTAAGGAATCAGTTCATATGTTAAACAAGCAAAATGAGCCAAGTGCTTATTTGAACATCAACTTATCAGCTACTGTAAAGAAGAACAAAAAGTAAGAAAATCATGGAAGGCAGTAGTCAACAAAAGAAAGATTCAAAGTAAAAAATTTTCTGTTGCAGTTCTTGATGACCTGGACTCATTAGTGAATACACCCTCTGTAAGTTTGCAGGCAGCACCAAACTAGGCAGGTGTGTTTATCTCCTTAAGGGTATAAAGCCTTTACAGAGGGGCTCTGGCCAGGCTGGATCGATGGGCTGAGGCCAAGTGCCAGGTCCTGTACTTGGGTCACAACCCCCTGCAAGGCTCCCATCTTGGGGAGGAGTGGCTGGAAACAGAGGAGTAGAAAAGGACCTCAGGGTGCTGGTCAACAGCTGACTGAATGAGAGCCACTGTGTGCCTAGGTGGCCAAGAAAGCCACCAGCATCTTGGCTTGTATCAGCAATAGCATGGCCAGCAGGACTAGGGCAAGGTTTGTCCCTCTGTACTCAGCACTAGTAAGGCTACACCTCTAATCCTGGGTTCAGTATTGGGTCCCTCACTCTGCGAAGAACATTGACAGGCTGGAGCATGTCCAGGGAAGTGCAACAAAGTTGGTGAATGGTCTAAGAGCACAAGTCTGGTGAGGAACAGCTGAGGGACCTTGGGTTGTTTAGCCTGGAGAACAGGAGACTCAGGGGAGACCTCCTCACTCTCTACAACTACCTGAAAGGAAGTTTTTGCAAGGTGGGAGTTGGTCTCTTGACAAGTGATAGGACGAGAAGACCCTTAAGGGTTATGAAGCCCTGGCCCAGGTTGCCCAGCAAAGTGGTGGAGTTCCTGACCCTAGAGGCAGTTAAAAGATGTGTAGAAGTGGGGCTCAGGGACATGGTTTAGTGGGCAACTTGGCAAGTTTAGTTATACAGTTGTACTTAATCTTAAGGGTCTTTTCCAACCTAAATGACTCTGTAATTAAGCAATCCACATACATGCATCTCCTCCTCTGCCCCAACAAAGCTCAAAGTAGATGAGGAAGAGACATGAGATGGGGACAGATGCCTGCTTAAGTATCAGCTATTCTTTTGCTTGATAAATGATGTGGTAACACTGTCAAAGACATATATATTCCTTATTAAATACTTGAACCCATGAAAAAAACAACTTTTCCAAGTGGCTTTTTGTTTTGTTTTTTTTAATCCGGGAAAAAACCCTGGTATGCCGCCCCCAACTGTATTTGAACACACAAAATCAACATACAGTTTGAGCATTTATTTCATCAAGGTCTGTCAAAAGACATAGTTCTGTAAATCCTTAACCCCTCTATTCACCTTATTCTCCTTCAGATGATATCTAATGATTTCTTCGGTACCAGGTAAGTGAGATTCAAACTCTAAGTCATTAATGCAATAATGTCATTAAAAAAGACATTTGGGTCTCCTTCAGCAAGAATCACAGACGGGCTTCATTCCTGACTGCTCATATGTGCAGCCAAAATGGTAATAAAGATTTAACACCACTTTTAGCTCCCTTAGGAAACACTATTCTTGATTCCCTGGCACGCCCGTAGCCATATCCATCTGTTAGGATGGCTTCATGCCCACTTGAAAACTGGCATGCCAATTTAATAAGGACATAGGTGTCATCTGAATACCGATTTAGAGCAAAGCCTTAAAAATAAAAGCAGTGAACAACATTCTTTCAATGAGGAGAGACTTCTGACAGCAGTTAGTGCTCAATTAAAGCACCATGCTTCTGCACAAAGGACATCTGTTCACAACTGCAGGCATCTTTCTATTAAAAGTCTTCCCTCTTTGTTATTTGCCATTTAACTCTTTGCTGGGAGCCCAAAAGTAATGAATTTAAAACCAAATTTATTTTATTTATTGATAAATGTAAATTCAAGTTTCACAGCTTAGGTAAGAGTCACAGAAAGGGGAGGTACAACAGGTCACCTACAGACTCTGACAGCACTGTAAGACACAAATTCTTTTTGCCTTCTAGAACCCAGTATTAACACAGGGATGAGAAACATGATGGTTGATCCTGTGAAGCCAGAACACAACAGTGACGCTGACCCAAGCAAGTGTCAGCAAGTAGGGTCAGATAGAGAATAGGTACAGCATCAGTGGTCATGGCACACCACTGCGACCAAGCATCCCACTGCAGAATTCATCCACATGCCAACTTCAAACCGTATCTTTTCAGTTTCTCCACTCCTCACAGGAGCTGAGTGACGCCATGTATTCAAAGGCAGCCAGAGCAACACCTAACACCATCATTGCTGCAGCCAAAACAACACTTGAAGTGTTCAGTGCCTTTTCCAGCTTGCAGTCACAGCCTGCCAGCCTGCCACACATGCTTGTCAGCATATCCTCTATGGCAGATTTGGAAATTTGCCCTGCCATTGGATTATGGAATAGTTATGAATTCCAACTTGAATGTTTTCACATTTCATTTAATTGCCACAGAATATTTTGCTCATGTAACAGCTTCATATCAACTTTTGTATTACCTTTGTTCTCTCTCTTTGACTTGCAGTTGTAAACACAGAGGTTTTAAACACATTTAGAAGCTCATTGTTAAAACTACTTCAACCAACTTGATTCAATTTTCTCTTCCAATCAATATATACATATTGATATTATATATAAAAATATATTTATTATATAATATAAGCTATAACAATATATTATAAAAATATA
>JANIJG010012027.1:0-16210 GCA_024611175.1 Megaceryle torquata | reverse complement strand
TGTAAGCTGGAGCACAGGAGGTTCCACCTTAACATGAGGAGGAACTTCTTTACTGTAAGGGTCACAGAGCATTGGAACAGGCTCCCCAGAGCGGTTGTGGAGTCTCCTCTGGAGTTTTTCAAAACCCACCTGGCTGCGTTCCTTTGTGACCTGTGCTAGACTGTATGACCCTGCTCTGGCAGGGGGGTTGGACTCGAAGATCTCCAAGGTCCCTTCCAACCCCTGACACCCTTTGATACCTGTGAAGATCTTTCATCATTGTTGAAAGCCCAGCATACTGCTTTCCTTTATGCTTTTAAATGTCTTACTTTAATTTCAAGCTGTGTTCTAAACTAGATTTTTGTACTTTGCATGAAGTAATACATTAGGTGCACTGCTTTACATTGTTTGCTTCGCTTGGCTGTTTGGCCAGATCATTCCTTGCTCATTAAATCTCTCATTTAAAAAAATTACCGTATTTATTCTGGAGCTTTAGGATCTTTTTTTTTCCCTTTATAATTTCTTAATTTTTTTTTTCCTTCTTTCTGCTTTGTTCCTGATTTATCATCATCGTTGGCTTTGATCAAAATACTTAACAGCCTTTATTTTTACCTTTGGTCTCTGGACTCAAACTGCTTTCTCATGTGGCTTTTTTTTTTTTTTAATGCTGTTATTCTAATCAAGTTGTTCATTTTAAGGAAGAGGCATTTGGGGGCAGAAGTACATTTAAGATGGATCAGTGCCTCCTTGATGATTCCCTGTTAGGTCTTTGCTTTGTGCTCTGGTCACTTGTGAAGAGGTACATGTCAATAGAGCTACTTGGGATTTGCTGAGATGTAAACCAAAATATCTCATATAAACAGTGGGGTTAACATGATTTTTTTTTTCCTTCCCCTTCCCGATTAAGGATTCCTGCGTGATCTATCAGGGAATCTGGAAGGAAATAGTCTCTAGGTGTTTTAAAGACTATTTTCTACCCAGGCAAGTAGAAGTGCCTCTTCTAGATATCTGTCCTGGGATCTTACTGTCCTTGTTAGTTACCACTGCAAAATACCTTAGTTCTTCAGAGACCAGGTCCTTCCTGAACGAGTTCAGTAACCAGTTGTTCGGGGTGTTGAGTAATTAATTACACTAGACCATAGATGCAGCGCTCTCCTAGGGACATCCTGTATTTCAAATCACATTCCTTTCTGTAGTCTTTAATGTGTTTTTAAAAATGATGATACCCTCTGATGCATTGGCAAATAAAGTTTGGGTCTCTGTTGCTATCGCTTCTTTAAACTGAATGTCTCCATTTTGCAAAAGGATTTATAGAAGGGCAGAACTTGTAGGAATAGAATTTCTTTCAAATTGGAATGGCAAGGTTGATGAAAGTGGGGCAAAAGAATTTAAAATCTGATCTGTCCATGTGCAACCCTTTTTTGGGCTTTACTTCACAGAACCAATAGAAAAAAAAAGTACATCTTGCTTTTTTCACCCCATTGGATTTATGGCAGTATGTGCATTACTGGGTATGAAATAAATGTTTTACCACTTTTATTCAGATGACAACTCTGTATGGCACAGAGGACTTACATTCATGGAAGAGCGTGTATCATGGTTACATTTTGATGCATAACCACTAAATACTAGTGTACTAAGTCTTGGAATGTCTGATTCTTCCTTCTGCTTTTCAATATACTGAAAAGCATATTTTAAAGGAAACTGAAAAGATTTAATCATGTAGTCATTTGCACCACCAGTGGATACAAGGAAGCACAAGCAAATTCAGTGTCATCTTTCAAAATAGTCTGAAGAGTGTGTATTTGGGGAGTATAGAGCATTGTGTGGTCAGGCTTCAGGGACAGCCCTGTTAAGAATACAGTTTAAGCACGATGTTAGAATGCAGTCTAGGCATGATATGTGCTGACGGTAGACCTGTCAGGGGCATAAATATATTTGAATTAGTGGTCTGTGTCAGTTCTTCAACACTTAAGAGCATAAACAGAGAGTAAAATTCTTAATTATGTGCTTCTTGAGGTAGCAGAAGACAGTTACATAGATAAATATCCTCAGCCTTTGGGTTTTGGCTGTCATTTAACCTTTATAATGGAAAGGCTTATTAAAGATAGACTGTATTCCAACTGAAAAGCAGTTTGTGATATGCTTATCAGCAACACTTTGTGGGATATGTTTGAAACCAAGTTGCAATGGCTTATATCAATGTTATTAAGGATTGTTATGGTGGAGAATGAAGAACAAGAGATACCTTTTTCTTTCTACTTTAACCTTTGTTGTGATAAAGCAGAATAGAGACATTTCCTTTTGCCTGTACCTGTGCTCTCTATAACTGTCATGGGTAGCTTCTGTTTCTCCAGATTCACAAATACTGTAATTTACTTTTCCCTTGTTCTTCAAGAGCATGATGTCTGTAAGTTTGACTCTACGGATTTTGGCACACTTGTTCTGTAGTTTACCACATCATCTAAGAAGTGATGATACAATAATTTGGGTTTACTGTTGAAGCAGCTGTAAAATGCCCTTTCTCTCTTGCTTGCATCTCTGACAGTCACTTGATGAGAGACGAGGATGGAGAGGAGCAGCCACACTGATTTCTCTTGCTCCAAGCAGCCTTAAACAGCTGTAGCAACAGAGATGACAGATTAGAAGGGAGGCCAGTGAGAGTAGGAAGAATAAGTAGAGGGGGGGAAAATAGGTGTCAGCCTGTCATCCAGTCTCAGAAGTTAGTGTGTGTGGGGGGAATGTTTATTATTACAGTATAAGGTCAAAGATGTCCCTTAGAATTTAATTCTGTCATCTGGTGAACTAACTTAAGCTAAGCAGGCAATAAATGTCTGAAGGATTGGCTTGAGACGTGCTTTAATGTTTATGCCTGAATTAAGGTCCTCAGTTCCCCCTTGAGAATTTCTCACTTGAGATCTGAAGCACTGAAGATGGGATCTCTATGTTGTCTTACACATTGCTGTAATGATGTGTCATGGCAGTGTGGAAGTAGGCAATGTGGGAAATGTAAGATTAAACCTTTTTCAGATTTTGGGCAAAAGTCTGAACAGTTGATTATTTTCAAGTTTTCAATGGATGTGGTAGAGAATATAGATCAAGGAATGGCTAGACTGCATATTAATCCATTGTGACAGCACCAAGTTATAGTTACATAACTGGATTTATCAGCAAGTAATGTGTTCTGGTAATTTGGGCAGTATTTGGTGAACTCAGAAACATAGGAGAACATAATTGACTTGCTGGAGTGTTACTGGCAGAAAACAAACAAACAAAAAAATAGGGTTAGAACTTCACTTATGTCCTGTTTTTTTCTGATATTTAAATTTATTTTACTGAAAGATTCACTCATTCCTTCTCCCACGCATATGCCACTTGTTCTGTTCTGGAAACTTGTGCTTCCTTTGGCCCTTCCCCAGCCCATACTGACAGATGAATTTATGTGCCCCAAAATGTGCCTTTTTGCCTGTGCACATGCAGTCTCATTCTTCTTGAATTCTGTGTGGTTTTCATTCCCCTCTCCTGAAGTTGTTCTTTTCTTTTTGCTCTCTTTCTTCAAGCTTGCTAGTATTTTGAAACCTCTCTATTATTAAAGCGAGGGATATTGTGATGAAAGAATACAGCATGATACCAGCATTGTCACTGGTCTGTACTCACAAATGATGGAGGCTGCTGACAAAAAGTCAAGCATTATTACTTTAGCTAATTTGATCCTTGTTTGTCTGAGTATTTCTATTTCTTGTGTTCCTAAACCAGTAGACAGAACCCCACAGAATATCCAGGGTACTTAAGGAAATAAACCCTTTGGATTTGGAAATACTGTCACGGTAATTAATGGGTGTAACAAGTGATGACAGTATCGTCACAGATTTTCCTAACAGTTCTGTCTTCTAAACAGACTTTGGATTTGTTAATCTGTGATAACATAACAGTTTAGGTTTTACCCCATTTTTCAGTAATACCATTTCAGGCAGGATTTTTAACGTGATGCTTCCTGAAGCAAACTCCATGGGTCATTTATGGAGATAGGGAACCAGACAAGGAAAAAAGACCCTCTCTAGTCTGGGAGGACAAGTCATAGGACTCCCTCTCAAGCTGGACTGCTTTTATGTTATTTCTTATATTTTTGGTAACTAAGCTGATTTATCCTTCTGTTCCTTTTTAAGGTGGCAGTCCTACTACTGAACCTAGTGTATAGCTTTTTGGGTATCTCTGATCTGTAGAAAATTAAATTTCCCTTGCTAATAACTTGAAATGACACACAGGTGTATTGTCTCAATTTTTGCACCAGGAGGTGCCAGTTCTTTTTGAATCTCACAAGAAATGCACAAACTTTACCAAGAGAAATGACTATTAACACATTAGAAAAGGTGATGGCAGGTCACAACTTAAGTCCTTAACCTGAGTTGATGCAGCATCAGACTGACTTCAGTCGGGCCACAGCATACTTGCAGAGATCCCATCTGTAATGTTTCCAGAATCCCCTCCTTTCAAATCTAATCAAATAATTGTGGAAAAGATTGTCTAATCCTGACTTAATAAATTATAGTAGCTCAGAATGAGTACAATGTATGCAAATAAATGTTTCTTTGGAGTTGACAGCTTATGTTTTTTTTAACTAGATATAAAGGAGAGGTTCACCAATTATGTGCTGCTACTAATTGTATGTCTAAGAAACATGGAACAGTTCTCATGGAATCCAGGTGAGTAAACTAGTAGAAAAATCTCATACAAAATGACAAATTCCCGTACTTTTAACAACTTTAGCTCTTGCTTCTTCCATCAGTCTGAAAGACGGGGTAACTAGGACATTTAATTTGCCAAATACCTCAGATTCTCACTTTCCTGTTTCTGGCTTGTAAGAGTGATGCTATCCTTTCTGCTATAAGTATGTGCTGTTATGCTACAAATATGCATAGTTATGTTTCAAGTAGTGTCTTGAAACACTTCTTCCTAGCCATTCCCTTTCCTTGGACTACATTGATCATGAAGGATCACCTAGAGAATTCTATTTTGTGAGGCTAGTGAGATTGACATTTGATAGAAGATTACATAAAAATTTCCATTCATAACTTAATATTGACTATACTTAGGATTTTAATACCTTATTAAAGAAATCTGAGTAAAATTTGGATTTTCTTTTGTTAAAACTTAGTTTTAAGAATTTTGAGCCCTGATCTGTGTATTTTGCTTGAATGCTACCAGTCTACTTAAATTTTACCTTAAGCATCTAAACTAGCACATTGCTCATAGAACATCTGTTATCTAGTACATGCAAAGGTTGCCTTCCTAGTAGAGAAAAAGCTTTATGAAGTAAAGGTTTTTAGAACCTGATCCTAATGGTGGTGTGATTGTATAATACTGATGATAAGTTTCTAGAACAGCGATGGAATAAGGAGGAACTTGCACACTATATGCTGAGTGGTGACATAAAGTCACAGACTCTTCAGACTTGAGGATTTTTCACTGTTGAGTAAAACTGTTAGAATTTTTTGATCGTATACTGGCGTCAAATTAAATGGCCTAAATTGTTTCTTCCCAACCTTCAGATCATCTTTGGGTGTTATTCCCAGATGTTTGCATGGTGGTTGCTTCAGAAATTGCAGTGGATATTGTGAAACATGCCTTTATAACAAAATTCAATGACATCACAGCAGATGTAAGTATAGTGTTTGGAATGCTGAATGCTATTTTAAGTCATGGTTTATTTTCCTAATACATTTTTTTAAATATTAAAACTTATTCCAGTGCAGAAAATGTAAAAATTGGTTTTATACATAGGATATCATATGGAAAAGCATGTCAATTTCCTGATACAGTATGCTTCTGAGGATCTTTATAATGTGGAACAAACACCTGTGCTTCTAACTTAGTAGTTCCAGATCTATTTAAATTCAAATATTCAAATTATTCGAAGTTTTATATAACAGTTCACATAATAACTACAATTCACATAACTGGCTGATAATTTATGACTTGGTCACTAGCTAAATTGACAGAAAGTTACTTTTTTCCTACAGTCTAGACAGAGATTGTACCTTTTCTTGTCAGAACAGGTTGTAGGTTAAAATTCAGGCTTTAGGAAAAATAGATCTTGTAAGGCCCTGAAGCTCTGTTCATGCATGTAGGTTAAAGGTGGAATCTGAAATCAGAGATCTATTTTTCCACTGTCCCTGGAGCACTACTATGAAGTAGGTTATGTTAGTTTCTCACTCCTGAAATTTCTTAGGCCATGTATATTCAGTCCTCCTTTTAAAGTAGTAGATGAGGTTACTTTTTATGTGTTGCAGCATGAGACATTGACCATTTGTCTTGCGTGTTTTATTAATCCAAATATAGTTGATGAATTTGTGAGGAGATGAGTTAGCTTTTTTCCCCACCATTACAAGTGCTTTTCAGGAAATGAGATTAGAACTTGGAAGTGCTATCTTTTTCAGCATCTCTAACCTAACTACATTGTGTGGTGTAGAAACCAAGTTTAATAGATGTACTTAATAAGCTTCCTTATGCCAGCGGCATTTATGCATGCCCTACTTTCATATAGAGAGTGGAAAGGAGCAATAATGAAGTCATGATAGCCCAAAATGTAGCAAGCTTCAGTGTACTGAAACAGCTGGAGGATGGGCGTAATGAGTGACAATTCTGCAAGGCTATTTAACAAACGTTGTGTTTTTTGCATAGAGATATAAAGATTTTATGGTTGCTTAGTCAGACTTTTTCAGAAGTTTTGAACACCTGCAGTGCAAATTGCCTGGCCCCTTACCCTTAAAACAGATGTTTTCCTGTCTGGATATGCAGAACTGCTTTAAAGAAAAGCTTCATTCATCTTCTAATAAAAGGTGCTTTTTTAATGGGATTGCTTGCTTGGTAACCTCAGAGAAACTTCTTTGACTCCACTTCCATAAGTGTTTATAATATTTTTACAGAAATATTTTATTAAGAACTCTGTTGCTTCTATAAAGTGTTATAGCAAATTAATCACACACTCAATGTGCTGGATTTCTTCCAGGTCTACAGTGAATACAGAGCCAGTCTTGCATTTGACCTTGTTAGCAGTCGACAGAAAAATGTAAGCATGAAAATCAAGACATTTTCTTGTATTAACTAACATAGTTATTATGAGGGAAGATATTGGAAAAAATACTTAAAGAAATATACACTCCTATAGCACTGAAATTCTATTTTGCCTTTTTTTTTTTTAATAAGAGATAACAGAAATATTTCCTTCTGATTTATATTCTTATTCTTATCCAGTTGTTCAGGACAATTCAGGCTTTATTGTGTTGTTGAGAAGTCTCTTCCAAATACACTTAGTCAGGGAATGGTTATTAGTCTCAACATTTTTGAGATATATGGGGAGTTAATTTTAAGATGATCTCGAGATAATTTTAAATTACTCTTATTTTCCCTTTATTTTAATTGTGTTCGATCAAAATACAATATTCATTAGGAATTTATATGACTACTTCATAGACAGCATGTACAGACATACCATGTATGTTACTGTTGTGGCATGGCTACTTACAGAACACACAGGCAGCTTCTGTTTTCCATTAGTACTGTTTTTCAGAAGACTATTTACAGCACACCTTTCCTAGTCTCTAACTATTAATGAGTGCTCTAACTATTCAATTAACTTTGTAATAATAATGTATGGAATTCTCTTGGGTACATTTTCTTGGGCTCTTAGGAATGCAGTAGCTATACCTCATAAAGAAGTTAGACACCTTCAATTACAAATAGTTGTTAATAATTTGTTAATTAAAAACACTGGTTTGTTAGTTCTGAAAACTCCTTGCTTTTCCTAAGGATCGTCTATGGAAAATGAGGTAGCATCGTATAGGCACTAACTTTGGCATGACATTCAATACCATATGAAAGCTGTCATGCAAAGTAGTTGTTTTGAGAGTTCAAATGTAAACATATTTTCAAAATAATTTTAACACATACTGAGGCTAATTATAGATGTTTGTAGAATGATTTAAAATTACTAGTGTGGTAGATAGTTGTTCTTTTATCCCTATTATGTTTTTCTGTACAGTATTTGGGGACCAAAGTCAAATTAATACAAAAAGCTCTCTAAGCTAGTAATAATGTACAGATAAAACATCATAGCACGTTTAGATTCAGTGTCCTAATTGCTCTTGATTTAGAGATTTGTATTATACTTGAAATGCTCTTGATTTAGAGCACTGAAGCTAATCTTACTGGTCATGGTAGTATTACATTTTTGTCTGAGAGTATAGCTATCTCCTTTTGAATTTCAAAATGTGAATAGGTACACATTATGCCAGTGCAGTGTTTCTTAGGAGACATTGATTCTTATCTAGAGGATGTGCCAAGCTGAAATAAAATAATTGAATTGCATAAATAGTTCATTATTCTCAGTCTTTTTTTTTTTTGTTCCCTAGGCATACACAGATTATAGTGATTCTGTTTCCAGAAGAATGGGTTTCATTCCTCTTCCACTGGCTGTTTTAGTAAGTTGTATCTTTGCTATCAGTTTTCGGTCAGATTTCTCTTTGAGAAGAAATGCCTGTGAGATAGCTGGCTCATTGTGATGTTTTGAGGATGAAATTATCACCTTAAATAATTGAAATGATGTTGCAAGATTGAGGAAGCATTCAGTGTAACCTACATCATGAAGTAGCTATAACTTTATGAATGTGTTACTGTTTATCAGCCTGTAATAGAATCAGAAATGTCTGGGTTGGAAGCAAGTTCTAGAGGTCATCTAGTCCAAGGCCCCTGCTGAGAGCAGGGACATCCTCAACTAGAGCAGGTTGCTTGTCAAGTCTCACCTTGAATGCATCTAGGGATGGGGCCTCAACCACCTCCCTGGGCAACTTGTTCCAGTGTTCTACCACCCTCAGGGTAAAGAAATTCCTCCTTGTATCCAATCTAAATCTACTCTTTTCTAATTTAAAACCATTGCCCCTCGTCCTTTCAGTACAGGCCTTTGTAAACAGGCCCTCTCCAGTCTTTTTGTAAGCTCCCTTCAGATACTGGAAAGTGGCTATTGGGTCTCCCTGGAGCCTTCTCTTCTCCAGGCTGAAAAATCGAAGCTTCCTCAGCCTGTCCTCCTAAGAGAGGTGTTCCAGCCCCCTGACCATCTATCTTCATGGCCCTCCATGTCCTTCCTGTGCTGAGGGCTCCAGAGCTGGACGCATTGTTCCAGGTGAGGTCTCACCAGAGCAGAGTAGAGTAGAGGAGTAGAATCACCTCTCTTGATCTGCTGGCCACACTTCTTTTGCTGCAGCCCAGGATGCGATTGGCCTTCTGGGCTGCAAGCACACACTGGCTGCTCATGTCCAGCTTCTCGTCCACCAGCACCCCCAACTCCTTTTCTGCAGGGCTGCTCTCCATTGCCTCTTAGAAGAATAGAAAAGAAAAAGAATAGAAAATCAAACATAATATAGAATTTATAAGCACTTGAATTGTAGCAGCAAAATTAAACTACATCTGTGCTTTTTAAACATCTATTTCTTTTGGCAATTATCCTGTGCATTCATTTGGAATGTCAAAGCAGCTGGTTGCCAGAAGGTCAGTAGTGTGTACTAGTTTTTTTTTTTTTTTAGGCTTTTCATAGGAGTCCTTGGTGTTGTCCCTGTAATGGTATATGCTTAATGACTAAGTTTTCTATTACATGGGGCACTGAGCTTCTGAGCTGTTGTAGAATACATGATTTTGAAGTAGTTGACCCTGTTACATGGACATGCTGCTATAAAATGAATCACTTAATTATTGGAATTGTGTCCACATGCTGTCTATTCTGAATTAACTATTATAAAATGTTTTCTGTAAATAGCTGCTCTGACATTCCCCATACACAGATGTAGACCAACAGTAGTTACCATAATACTGGGTATGTGTCTTTGCTTTGCCAGCAAAGATGGTAATTCATAATTTTCCTGGAAGAATGTCAATAAGAATTAACTTGTAAATGGAATGCTGTCCCATAGAGATGGGAAAAGATACTATTGACAGGCTTTGCCTAGATTTTACCCAGGATTTAAAAAACCAAACAAAACAGGAAAATACCCCCAAAAACCAACACAGCTGTGATCAAAATCATGATTTCTTTTATAACTGACTAAAATACCTCCAGTAAGAATGCAATTGAAATGCATTCTTCAAGACAGTTGTGTTCTGGTACAATATAGTGGATACTAACAGGCTTAAAAGAAACCGACTCTCTTTACGAACTTGGAACCCTAACTGTGAAATACTGAAGTAAAACGGATTTCAGGATCACTTGTAACTGAATCTTGGGATTCTTATGTCTAGTCCGCAAAGTAATTTGTATTCAAAATGTTAGCTTAGTGTAAAACACTGATTCTGTTTTACTGCATCAGCATCTCTTGACATTTTCCTCAAAAATTGTTAACTTGGCTTCTAGCCCTTGACTTTTGAGGGTGGTGGTGGTGTTTCTCCCCCACCCCGTTGTTTTATTTGGAAGTCAGTGGTGAAGGAAACATTGTCAGACTGTAGTTTTGGCAACGGTGCAACTAAGTGCTGGTATAGCACTTACTCAACCCAAAATCTTGAATAGCTAGCACTACCAAGGGGAATGATAGAATAAATTTCTGTTGGTGTAAATGCTTCTACTTCTGGCTTGAATGCACCAAATAAGAAAAGTCTGTAATAAGTGTGTGCTCTATGTTGAAACTGTTTTCACTTTTATCCTTAAAACAGCTCATCAGAGTCGTAACAAGTTCCATAAAAGTACAAGGAGTCTTAGCTTATGTTTGTGTTGTGCTTTTCTACTGTGGGTAAGTAAACGCACACAATTGAAAATTATTTACCATTATTTGATCAGATATGTGAAAAAAGCTTCTGATGATACTTCTAGGTGTAACTGTAAACTGCAATTGAGAGTCTGTATTGATCCCTTAGTATTACAACAGCATTGGGGGATTATAGCCCTCAGTAAGGTAACTATAACTAATGGAAAAATGATTGAAAGAATTTGACAGAGAGGCACCATACCTTTGCATAAAAGGGGAAATTGAATTCTAAGGAATGAAACCTACTGTGTAAAGAACAAAATATTCCATATGCCAACAAAAAGAAAAAGAAGCAGTAAGTGCCCTGAGCAGATCATTAATTCTTCTTTCTGGTAGTTAAATGCAGGGTTTCTTTGCCTTAGGAAACTGCTATGTGAAAATAAAGTAAATTCAGGTCTCACCTTTCTAGGAAGGATGGGGTCAGTAAGGTATTTTAGTTAAAGAATATAATGTCACATGGGAATTTGTTTTCCAAAACTGATAATTTCAAAGCATCACTTCACTGCCAAGTCAGTTTATGCTTGTTTTATTCTTAACTTCTCATCTGTCCATAAGTACTTCTGAGATGTGCTTAGTTGTACTTTAAATCCAATGGAGTCTGCCTGTCTGGAGGCACTCACTGTAGATGGGGATGACCAGTTTCTAGGAAAGCTGCACACAGTACTTCATCAGTGTTTGTTGTCTGTCTGTATTAGTTGATATCAGAGTCCTCCTAAAATTGATCTTAAAGAATTAAGAGATTCAGATTGCTGCAGAACTGAAAATCTGCCTACTGTAATGTGGGAATATCTCTTCCAGTGCCCTAGGAGGTTGTATTTGTAACTGAAGGCAGCAAGACTTGGGAAGTATAAGACTTTTAGGTTCAGCAGGTACACTGAAAGAGAGGAGGCTGCTGCTTTATAATACTGTATGAAAAGAATGGGATTACTACATGTTTTTAATCAATAGGTAGAGCCTTATCTCTAATCTGAACTTGGTCTGATGTCTGGTCCACATCATTGTAGAGACACGTATCTTTAGAGTCAGATAACTAGGACTTTGAGATATTGCAGCTCTATATAACTGAAAGCACTAGACCTGATCATCACATTCAAGCTGTGGTATGCCAAGCTCATCACCTTCATTCTGCTTTTTTTTTTTCCTTTTTCCCAATCTGTGTAATATTTTCCTACATCTGCCATTCCACTGCTGCAGGCCAGGCCTGGACTTTTTCCTGTCTCTGTGTCTTGGAGAATGGAGGGCAGGAAGAGGTCAAGTGATAAACATGAAGGATCAAATACTGCTCTTTGAAGGTGTAGGTCACAAGAGTAAATATAATTTGGTTTAATTTGTCCATACTGAAAAGCAAGAACAGATTTTTAGTTCTGTTACAATCTCAGATTTGGAGCTAACTCACCTCTTGCATCTTTCAAGTAATTTGTGTTCTAAACATAAACCTCACCTTTTCATCAGATTAGTATAGCAGAGATCTGTGAGAAACAGTGTGATAAAATGTGGAACAGTTAACTGAGCAAAAGACCGAGGCTCAGACGCTATCAAAAAGATAGAGGACATTGTTTTGTATTGATATGTTACTACTGTAATACTTTAAGGTATATCATTCAAGAGTTTTGCCCAGCATACAAAACCTGAGTTTTCTTTTTCTAGGATTTTGAACATCTACAAACTTACATTGTTATAAATTTGACCCTGGGATGGACTGGCAGGAAAGAATAAAGGAGAATCACTAGAAACTCTTGAGTAATTTTCCATGAGATGCTTGAACTGATAGAGTAAAATGTTGATTTATGGCCTTTTCAACTTCTGATCTCATCAAATAAGAGTCAAATCATGCTGTAAATACCTGCTGTCTCAGAACAAAAGCATGTTACATAAAGTGTAGGAAAAAACACCTCTAAAACATTAAAAATGGAGAACTTCTCGCATCTCGGAACCAAAATATTTTCTGATAAACTAATAAAAATGTAGAGAATCATGGCTTTCACCTAGTATAAAATGATACCTCTGTGGTTGCTTGGATACTGAAATGTCAGTTTCTTCTGAGTACTGAAAGTGATCTGCCTTGCTCATTCTTCAATTTATCGAAATTTCTTCTACAAGTAAATATATTGCATAAAATTCCCTTAAAAGTGTAGTGTACTTTGTTTTTCTGTTTGACAAGTTCTGGTGACTATCTAGTGAGAGATAGTGAAGCTGCTGCTAAAGTGTGCTTGGGTCACACTAAGATTAAGCAGTTAGACCTATTCTAATACATCTGTGAATGTTCATTCCAAGTCTTTTTAGTCTGTTAGTGATGTACATAATAAACATATTTTTTGAGAGTGGAGAATGAATTTAGAGTCTGCATTTGGGTCATTTTTTTACATAGGTTGATTTGTGTAGAGAATATTTGTATTCATCCTACAGAGAATAGAGCACTATTTCCTTGTTGTGTAGTGAGCCTTCACCTGCCTCACCTCTGCTTTCACCTCTGGAGTGGACATTGATCTGCATGTTGTGCAATACTAGTAATGGAACTTAGATTTTAAAAGACTCATTTGAGTTGTAAATCTAAAAGCACTTGATGGGAGATGAGCCCTTCCTGCTCTTCAAATGAGGAAACAGGAATAAAAGGGACTTCTATGATTTGCTGAAGTTTGTGCTGCAAGTTAATGGTAATAGAAAATGAATCTGCCATCAACTGGACTGTGCTATAATGGTAATGCAGTGCTGCCTCTTGTAATTCATTGAGTTTTATGGACTATTTTTTGTGATGTGAGAAAGTACTTTTTATGACTAGCCTGTGATTTATGAGAGCTAGATACTTGCTTTCTTGTGGTTCATAGTCCAGTAGTGACCCTTGGCTCGGCACACTGAAGGCTACAGTTTTAGCAGGAGTACATTTAATTTGGACTTGCTCTGTTGAGGGTCTTTTTTAGTTCTGTGTTTAATATTTGATGTATTAAATGGCTGCTTAACTGTCCTTGTAGTCTTTTTTTAAGCTGATACTTTTCTCTAAGTGTCTTCTGGAAAAAAAAAAAAATAAAAAAAATTAAGCATTGAATTTGAAACAGTTTGTTAGGAAAAGGAAATTACCTTTTGATCATGCCATTGAAGGGATTTAATTTGTTAGCTAATCCTTCCAGGACAGTAGTAAACCATATGCAGTTATTTTAATATGAATAACTGTAGTGTGAATAATATACAGTTATTTTAATACACTATGCAAATATGTAAACAAACTTTTTTTTTTCAGATTAATATCTCTAAAAGTCCTTAATAGTATTGTATTGCTGGGGAAATCGTGTCAATATGTAAAGGAGGCAAAAATGGAGGAGAAATTATTCAATCCTGTCCTGACTGCCACCCCAGGGAAGCCAGCTGGCAAACAGCAAAGCATGTTTAAATCTACCCAAGGTAATGCTAACTGCCTTTTTTTGTTATCAACTGTAGTGAAAATTGCTTTCAGACTGAATTTAATATTAAACCAGATCTCTGACATTTGTTATTGTTTGCTGCACAGTAACCCTGTTGCTGGACCTCAATTGTACCATATCACAGATAGGAACACAAGTCTGCAAATGTAATAGAATTTATTGCATTTAGTTCCAACCTCTTCTTTTGGTTATAAATACTCACCTCTCTGATAAGATCCCACCCAGATATGTAGAAGTGCTAAGAAACATCAGAACAGTAGCAATCTTCTGTTTGAAACTCATAATCACAGATAAAGGTCCTATGGTAAGGACCTGTGAGGATCATCCTAGTCCAACTGCATCTTCCCTTGTCACTACACAAATAAGTAAATATTTACATACCATCTCTGGCAGTGCTGAAGTTTGATAAGGAAGCAATCTATGCATTTCTTATGAAAATGAATGTAAAACATGGTACACAATAGGTAGAATTACTTGCCTTGAATACATTAATGAAAAGTCTTTAGGAAATCCAAATAGGAATTTCAGCTGGACTCAGCTTCTTTCATTCAGGTCTGTGCAGTGTGGTTTTCTTGTGTTGATCCTCAACATTAGTGGTCAGTATATAATTGGAATGGAGCATTATTATGTTCTTGTGACACATTATGGAAGGAAACAGAAACCTTCATTGTTCTTGTTAACTGAATTGGATTGTATATCTTAGTCTGAAGAGCTCAGTGAGAGCCTTAGAGCATTTAACAGTGAGGCTTTTATTGTGTTCACTCTGTTGCTTGCCAAAGACTTGAACAGTTGAAATGTAAGGTGCGTATTAGTCGTCATAGTGTCTCGCCAGCAATAGCAGAGTTAGGAATCTTTCAGTGTTTCAGGCATATATTTCTGTACTCACCTGTGACATGTTAAATCATGTCAGGCAGAAACTTGGTGCAGATGTTTATTTTTCAATAGCTTAGCTTCATAGGGTTGCATTAGTTTCACAATGAGAGAATGTATTAAGAATTGGTCTGAATGTCTTTTGCATTTCACTAGACCATTATAAAAAAGATAATATTTTAATTAAATATTCTAGTGCTACACTTATAAGTCATACTTGGATTGACCAGTAAAATAAACCCCAGAGACTATTTTTAGCTGTAGCAGCAGTTTTTACCAGGTCAGTTAGCAGAGATAGATGCTTATTTCATCAGATGGAAAGATTTTGATTGAAAAGTAATAATCAAAAAGCTTTTGGCTAAATTTATTTAGAATATGCTTAATTTACATCAGTGATGAAAAAACTTGACTTCTAACAGTTTTGGGGGATTTTTTTTTTTTAATACCTTTTAACAGCTCTTTATTTACTAGAAACCTCAGTTCTGTGAAAGAATGATTTTACCTTCCCCAGCTTCTGTGTGTCTACATTATTACTGCTGGGCTCTGCAATATTGGTTAATCCTTTTGCCCCACTTAGCAGGTTTTTTTCAGTAGAATCTCTTATCTCTTACTAGAATGAGGGTGAGAGAATTCATCTAGTCTACTTTCTATCAGTTTATCATTTGTCAGTTTATTTTCTTAAGAGTTTCCACCTCATCAACAGAAACACTGTAAAATTTTGAAGAATAAAATATTATCCTTGCTTTTTAAGGGTGGAAGTTCTAATTGCTGGTAATGATTTATAGGCTTTCCTCTGGAAGCTGCTAGGCTAGAAAACGCCCCTCTGATAAAGTTCTACAACTAGCATTGCTTGTCTCCTTTCTCAGTGCAAGTTTAGTACCTTCGACTTGCATAAGACTCTAGAGAGTAATCCGTGTACCTTCAAGGAGTAGACGGTAGAGTGTGAAGAGAACAGGAGGTTTTCTGTAGTATTTTGGACAGTGCTGCCATTCTGACAAATTTCCCCTGGCCTGGTCTGCGGTATTCTCCACAGTAGTGGTTTGGGTTTGGGTTTTTTTTTGGGGGGTGGGGTGGGGGTTTTTTTTGGTTAGGGTTAGGGTTAGGGTTAGGGTTAGGGTTAGGGTTAGGGTTAGGGTTAGGGTTAGGGTTAGGGTTAGG
>JANIJG010012025.1:0-30698 GCA_024611175.1 Megaceryle torquata | reverse complement strand
CTGTGAAAACAGGCTGCTAACTTCAGACAGTGCAGTTAGTTAGAAGAACTGAGCTGAAAAGTAAAATCACCGAACAGAATTAATTCTGTTCTCACTCAAACCAGAATAGTCTGAATGATCAATGTGAGAAAGGCCCAGCTGAATGTGGACATGTGGTCTGGATTAGAAACGTGTGTGCAGATGAGAAGTGATGAGGCGAGGTGTATGCTGGAGGTACCCTGCATCAAGTCTTTCAAGAGCCAGCTCTGATTCCTAAACCTAATTTGACCAAACTTGGCTGAACTTTGTTCAGCATGGCCTTGGAATTCTGTCATCAACTCTTCTATCAACTTACTTCATCCTTTTTTGTGCCTACAAACAGAAATGAATAATAATGAGGATACAACAGGAGAGTCTAGCTTAACTGCTACTGCTAACTGTAGACACTGATGGCAATACTGAAAGCTCTGATCATTATGAGCCTACAGAAGATAAAAGGCCAAGATCTAATTTTTTGAGAATATTTTCACCATTGCAAGTTAAATCTTTGTGTAAGCAACATTCCTGCTTATCATCAGATGTGGCTCAGAAAAGAAGGCAGTTGTTACTTGTCAGTCTAGAAGGAAAATGGGAAGATTTTCTGCTGCTTTATCTCGCCAGGCCAATCAAAATAACTTTCTTACTACTTACCTGACTTGAAAATTTGCTTCTATAGCAATAGCCTGGAAAATTTAGGAGCAAGTACAAATGGTTTCTTCTCAAGATCCATGGACTAGAAAAGCTGTAAACAAATGTGGAGTGAATGTCATATCCTTAATGAAACTGGGGTTTAATTGAAAACATTTGTTCTAAAGCATTAAGAAGCGTAGTTAGTGTCTTAGAAACTTTGGTCGGGTAGCACTCTTATTGACATCCGATGATGGTTACAACAGGATGTGTTTTGCACAGTAATTTTAGCATATGTCCATCTTCCAATAAGCTACCTTGTTGAAGTTAGAGGCAGATTAGCTGATAGTTCAATGCACCGTACACATTAATAAAATGTAAAATTACACCTGAATTTAAAGGATTTAAGTTGCTACAAGAAGGGTGCAGAAGATGGGATGATGAGAAAATCTTTGGTATAAAATATGTCAGGAAATATTTCATCAAACAGATATAATATCACAAAAGATAAACTGATGATGGTGAGCATCATTGGAAACAAAATCATGATAACAACCTATACATAGTCTCAGGCTATTAGTGTAGGATTAAGTGTAAGCAGTCAATTGTTTTTTTCAAATTCTACAGAGAATAAGTGTTATCTCATTATTTATGTTTTATTTTATTTTACCTCATGTTAAATTATTTTAAATTACCTTCATGGAACAAGTAGTGGATCACAGCAAGTTTTAAGGCAATAAAAACATGACTTCTTGCACCAGAATGACTACACCTTGGTCACTGGCAGTCATGATACAAGAAGCAATTTGAGGAATAAGATTAATTATTTTCTTTTTTAAACTTTTACATTTTTCCTCTGTCAAAATGCTTTTAAAAACCACAACACTGAAATATGGACCTAAATTAATGACTATAAATGTATTTGGAGCTTGCCTGTGATGTTACTCCTTTACATTCTTTCTGACAAAACAGTACTTTCAGGAAAAATAATAATTCAGGACAAATAATTAGCAATTACATGGGCATTTTGTTATTTATCCTAGTACTATACTCCCACAACTATCCATTAAGGCCTGGAAATGTGTAATATTGCTTGGTTTGAGTGAACAACCGTGACAAATATATATACATTGTGTTGATAAATATACATATGCTCTTATTACCGTCTATGAAGTAGCAGATCTTTGAAGCATTTGTAGCATTTCCGGGGAAATTTCTTGGGAAATCCCAAGGGAATACATAATCCTAGGCATTCATTTTGTATTAGCAAGAGAACATTACTTTACATTAAGCTAATGTTGGCAATATAAAATCTAATTTGTCTACAGGGTTACAAAATTTTCTTTGATTTTGCTAGTCTTTTTTTTTTTTTTCCCATAAATAAGCAGTCAACATTTTATTTTTACTGTAAAAGTATTTATTCAACACAGCACGTAAATGTTTTACTATAAAATTGTTATGAAGCCTTTAGCAATAAAATGGTAGATAGATTTAGAAATTTGCTTATATCGGTAAAAACTATTAATCTGAGTTTTAAAATATTTTATGGCAAATATAAATCCTATCTTAGTAATGGAAGGCATTTGAATGATTTAAATTGTTGGTGCAATCTTGCCGTCTGTAGAACATTAAATGTGGTTTATCTGTGTTCCCGTAGTCATCTTCTATAAATGTAAATACATAGAAGTTTACCAAATCATGAGCAAGCTCAAAGAAGCAAGGCAGCTGTGTGGGGCTTTAAACTATTTAATGTTCAGTTTTTAGTGTATTATTATTTTTGACAAAGATGTTATCTTTTTCTCCCTTCATATTGCAGTTTGAATTATTTACTTTTGACAAAAATGTATATGTCAGAATTTTTCTGTGAGAACAAAATCACCGTATGTTAAAACAAAAAACCACCACTTTGCATTTTGAAATAAACTGCTTTGTTAGAGCAAAGGAAAGAGACCAAAAATAGGGATAGAGACAAATATAGATACAGAGAAATTAATACATATATTTGGGGTTGGATTTTGTGTATTTTATGCAGATGAACACATGAGTAGAACATATGTATTTAAACTGCAGGTATGCATCCTGAACTGTGACAGGGAACTTCCTTCATTAGCATATTCCTTCCTGTCTTTTTAAAGAGTTTCATTTCATAAAGAGTATTGATATTTACATACATATGGTACATACAATGGTTTTACACTATTTTAATCTTACCGTCAGGAAGGGCGTCACTGGAACACAGCTGAAATACAGCAGTGTTTCAAGGGCTGCCTAAAAATGTAGTGTAGAAGTAGTAGTACAGAGTGAGCCTCCTCTGCCTAATTCCTGCTCATCATAAAAGTGTTGTACTTATAAAGTATGTAGATTTATCTAATCAGGCTGTAGTTTGGCTCCCTTTTATTATAGTAACTGGAAATTAATAAGTATCTTTAATAATAGCCATGTTTTCCAGACAGTCAAGAAAAGATGGTCTTTGCCTGCAGTTTTCATAGACTTTAAACAGAAAGATATGGAGACCACTAGTAAGGGAAATGTCAAAAAGGAGCCAGAGAGGGAATGTTTATTATGGTGGTGTCATTTTAATGTCAAATATTATGATGTAACTTTAAAATGAAGAGAAACAGATCCTGCTGAATTCAGCCTGAATCATTTGTCAGCTTTCAAAATGGACATTTTCAGCTTCTGTGCTTGGCTGTTGGGAGATGGCTTGGAGGGTTTACCTTCTTGGGTGTATTTTAGCAAGCCTCAAACATATCTTGGAAGGTGAAGTAGCTTGTTAGAATGTAGACTGACCAGGAAAACTTGAACTTTTCCTTTTTTATGGAAGGAAAGGGTTTGTAATTTGAAGATTAGCTGAAATGTCTCTTGCTGTGACCTGTATTTTTTGGGTCAGTTCAGTTTCAGCCTGTGTTCACCTAAGTGTAAATCATGAGTAAGCATCTTACATTTGTTTGAGAAATACCTTTTTTATGTGATGGCTCATAATTAATTTTGTGATTTGTATTTTTCTAGGATACTATTATAATTCATATTCCCATCAGTAATCCTGAAGATAAAATTCTCCAGCTGAGTGTGGTGCTGGATAATCAGGCACTTTGTGGACAAAAGGATTTCACTCTTAGGCCCAAACAGACATTTGTGTATCAAGTAAAGTTTTCCCCAGCTGTTGTTGGCACTTCAGATGGAAGGTAAGTTGCAGATTTTTGATGCTTGTGATACTCTTCTACTACAAAGTGAACTAGTTTCATTAAAAGCTTGGTCACTTAATGTAGATATTGTCCTAAAATCCCTGTAAGAGTTAATAAATGGAATAAAAAGCCAAAACAATTTAAAATATATTGTGTTCCAAACTGCAGGTTTGAGGGGAAAAGCCTGACCTACAGTCAGCAGAATAATCCCTAGTTATTCTAGTTCACTAGAACTCAGTGAATGATGTTTTAGAAATTTTCTTAATATCAAAAGTCATCTCTGAAAAATTCAGATGAATTATTAGTTTTGTAAGACTGTAAGTTACATAAATGGAAAAACAAGATTTCATTTTTGCTCTGAGAAGGATCAAAACATAACTAAAACGAGGTAAAGAACCCTTTAACTTTCTTCACATAAATCCACTTAACTTCAGAATCTTCCATGAATTAACAATGATCGAATAAATTAATATAGAGAGGTATTAAATTACAAAGTTTTCATTACATTGGAAATCTCAGTGAAGCCATACAGGTATGATAATTAACAATACAAAGGCAAATGACCACTTAGTTTCAGTTAAACCAGTTCAGCAAGTAACTGGAGTACAGAATTGTAAAGCTTATTTTCCTGGTATTTTGTTAGCAAAGCGTAATTTAATTTCAGGGCTGATGGAAACACAGTTTTCTCTTTTTCAGTTATATCACTTGACTGGTAAAAAATATAGGGATGGGGATGAGAATGGGGTGGTGGTTTATGAGGAGGGCAGAGACAGATGACCTATGTTCAAAGATAGAATATGTACAAAGCCAAAATCCACGTATTTAAAAGTTTTATTCAATTTGCTTATATTGATTTTTCCTAAGAACAGAGTAATGGCAGGCATCATTGTACAATACAGCTTTCAAACAGTACTGTTTTATAGAAAAAAGTAGTTATTACTCTAGTATTTTTTTTTCTGTAGGCATTTCTAGAAATTATGCATTCTGAATCTGCAAATGAGAATAGTCCTCATTTTTTTCATACCAGATAATATTTTCTGGTATTTTTCAAGTGCAGCATTTCCAAATAATAAAACAAAGGTTTGTTTTAACTGGGAAAACCTTGGGCTTATCTGATTGGTATGTTGAGACTTAGGGGAATATATTCAAAGATGACATAAAGCACACCTGTACACATTCAGTACAATTAGGCAGTACTGTACTAGAAAGCTGTCTAATAGATGCTTAAAATCTCAACAGTTCCAAAGGACTACAATTACAGCTGGACAGAGGTACTTACACATGACATTCACACTGTTATATTTTTTTCTGAAGCCATGCTCTATTTCCTTTGCTATGGTAGCAGCTGGGAAGAAGTGTTATAAAAGTGTTTGTGGCAGGTGTACCTTTTCAAATGGATGATTCTTTCCTGAGCTGTTTTATGCTCACTTTAAAGGCTCTGTTGGCACAGATGACAGTCTGGAACCATAAAGTCATGGAACACACATAGTTATCTATCATTTAGAACAAGAACTGGTCCTTAGTGGGTCATGGGTTTGCACAGTGCATTTCAGGTGAGCTTTTATATGCTTGCAGAGCTTTGGTTTAATGTTATTATGACTCTGCTCCTCAAAAAACCCAAGAAATAAAAAAATTAATCTGCAGTAGGAAAAGTAAGTGTTAGAATTTTTGTCACAGAAATATACTGCTATACATATCTCACCTAGTAGCAAGAAATTTTACAACATAACAACACTTGATTGTATATCAGAACAGTATATTGAACATTCCTTTGAAGCCTATCACCTTGTTATGGTCATATAAATGTATCTATATCTATTCCTCAATTTTCCTCACTAATGTTAAAAAAAAAAATTAAAATCAGTGAACACTATTTCTGTTTCTTTGTCCTTTGAGCTCAAAGTAGCTAGAAAAAACCCACTGATATTGAAATGAAACTAGAGCTTGTTAGCTCTCAGTTGAATTGCTTTTGAGTTGTATTTTTGAAAAAACAAACAAATCCAAACAAGGAAAAAACCCCATACAACTTAAAAAAAAATAACAAATAATGGTTCAGAGATTTTATTTCATCAGTAATTGTAGCTGAATTCAGATACCAGCAAGAAGTGCTACAGAAAAACCAGAGCTTATTAAAGAACTCATTGTGTTGAATTCATTATTTTTTTTCCCTGAATTTTAATATGTACATTTTTAATTGTCTGCACAAAACCTGTATCATATTAACACTATGTATCTGGTTTTAGTGTCATATTCCTCTCAGATATGATTGGAGAGTTTTGGTATGAACTGAAGTTGACTGTAGAGAAACCATTGCCAACTAGTCTACCTGAAATAGAATGTGAGCTTGGAAAGTAAGTATGTGGTTCATAGCACTGACTTGGTCACTCGTTTGAAGTATCATGGAAAACATATGAAGAGTTTATATTAAAAAGCTAGAGCAGTGCTGTATATGTACTGTAGGAGTTTGCAGACAATTTTCATAGATATATGTGTAAATAGGTGAGATTCTCCTTGAAAAAAATGCAAGATAAATGCAATTGTAGCCTATATGTAGACTTCCTCTGAAGCCTTTATAAAGAAATCACTCTGAAAGTACTGCAATATTTAATCATAAAGATACATAGTACAGAGTTCTGTAGGTTTATTTTATTTTCTGTTTCTTTTTTCTTTCTGAACTAGGAATATATCTGACAATCCTGCTTTACAAATGGTTGTAGAAGTGTCAAAATAATAGTCTTTGCCCAGCAGTTTGTGGGGGTAAACAGGGTAGGAACACTGCAAGTGTTAAGAAAATTAGCTACTTAAAGCAGAGAAATGAACCCAGTTCTTGTCTTCATTCAACAAAATTTCATCTTGCATTTTGATAGCATAAATTTCAGTTCTGGCTTTCAAGGAAGAAATAAAAAAATATTTAGGCTTTCAAGAATGCCAGAATGTCAGCAGTGCTCTTCCATCTATTACCTCTACTTAGCAGTAGGTTCTGTGGACATGCTGCTTTTTTGAATGCTGAATTCCACTTACTTCTGTATATCTTATCCTTGACTGAATCTATAATTAATATACATTACAGACTTAGCAAAATATGTTGTTAGAGCTTACAACTTCAAATTTTACCTAATTAAATTTTTGTGAGTGAATATATTCTGCTGTTCGTGTATGATGCAGATCAGAGTTAATGGGCAATGCCTTTGTTAATATGTTTTTTCTAAGAAAATCAGTAGGGGTGTCCATTCCCTGTATTTTACTTTAAAATTCTGGGCTGTCTGGAGTAAAACCCATCATTTTTGTCTACTAGATAGGCTGACCCTTAGGAGTTAACAAGTTAATAACTTAAAACCTTTTCATTCAGACTATCTGGCAATCAGAATTTTCTCTAGCATGCACTACCTGTTAACTACATTCACAAGCCATCTGGCTGAGAATGTAAAGTCATCCTTTCCTACCGCAAATAAAGCGTATTAGCTCCATTAACTATATCAATTACCTGTCAAAACCATCATCTCAAATTCATTGAATTCCATGTTTTATTTTTTCAAATAAAGTTTATTTTCACTTTACAAGTAGATCCATGTCGTAATTCCTATGTATATGTAAATTGACTCACCTACATCTGCCCTGAGCAGATAGTGGTGAAAGAACAAATAATTATTATTTAGTTTAATCATTACCAACAGCAGAAAAAAAAAAAAAAAAACAAAACAAAAAAAACCCAGGAAATTAACAGTAGTCTTTTTTCATCTATCTTTTTATATATATATTATAAAGCAGCATAACAAAATTGACAAACTTCTTCCTTTTCTGGTTGCATTATCTGCCATTTTCTTGGTTTCATAAAGTCTCCTGCTTTTTGTACAGTTATTTCCTTCAACACTCTCCTTTTCCCATAAATTTATTTCTATTGTGTCATTGGCGCAATGGCCTATTCTTGTAGTGAAAAATATTGGACAATTGCAATCGACATGCCATTGAGATTACAGTTAAATTACTGAGAATTGCTCTACCTGCTAAAAAGATGAGATAGCCCAAGTAAATTGGCTGCATTAATGTATGCTGGATATGTAAAGGCAATTCAGGTAGACATTCATGTGTTGTGTATCTAAGAAAAGTATCAATTTGGTTTGTTTGTAATGGATGGTACTTCCTTGATATGTTCCCAGAGACAAGGATTGCACATGTCATAACACGTTTGAAGCATTTGTGGTTGGTGAAACTTCGTAGTTCTTTAAGAGACTAGCTTCCTTTCTACCAGCTTTACCTTGAATGTGAAAGAAGTATTATCATATGTGATATCCTTCTAATAAAAAAAGTTTTCCATTTATTACTTGCTTCATTCTTTTTGCTATCAGTCTGAAAAATTTAGTAAGTTGTGTCCTTGAAACATCACTTGGAAGTGGATTAGGAACCAAGAACTCTTTGATACACTTAGAGCCAATTTCTAACCAGTGCTTGAAAGAGAAAAAACCAAATTCTAATGGTTTGTCTTCTAATCCTTCTTCAGATACCCTAACATTATGGATTTATCATAGAAATAGTCTGATCTGCTTTTTGTTTCTGTCATATTTAATTTATCCTTTAACATATGCACTCATCCTTTAGTATATGCCTCTAAGCAAGGAAATCTTCTCCATCTTCATTTATCCATCCTGTTACGAGCTCCACAGTGGAGTCATTAAAGATGAGTCCGTGAAATGATGTTCCCAGTGATCTTGAATTTACTGTCATATTGCAACAACTTTTTCTAGCATAACCATTGTAGTAGGTCTGTGTGGGATGGCAGAAGTTCTTAATGGATTTTGATCACTTGAAGAACCTCTAACAGTCAAATAGTTGCTTACTGAAATTTCGGATGTTCCAACATAGTTTTCCCCTTGACAAAGTATTGTATACGAAAGAGACTAGACAAAAAAAAAGTAAAGGATAGAAATGGTAAATGTGAAAAAGGGAAATTGTGAAGTGAATCTGAAGTTCTTGTGTGAAAGTTTCTTGATATTTCTCTAATTTTGGCTGTTGAGACCTCAGTGATACAACACTTTGACAGTCTGAGTCAAAACCAAGTTTGCCACTCAGCTGCTGAGAATTTATATCCCTGCATATGTTGGAAGGACCCCACCTGCACACAAGTTTTAGGGCTTGAAGTTACAGTTGTAAAACTTGATGGAAATACTTTCTCTTCTGAGTGTTGCTTTTTATATTTTCTTTTTCCTTACTGATTTAGCTATGATTAACTGGCTAATTTTTTCTAAAGGATAAATATGTGGAGCAATCTGGCAATTGAGCTGCCACAGATTTGATTAGAGGGAGTATCCATTAGGTAGATAAATTGCACCAAAACCAATATATGTGTATCATTTTTCAAACTGTTCTTATTTACTGTTTTCACTGATTCACCTTGAATCTCTTTTCTGTGTTGCTTGGTGTAATAATGAGAATGTGATTTATGGTCATATATATATATTTTTTAAAGGCAAATAATATGCCATTTTGATAAGAATGGTGGAATTTTTGGGAGTCTTACAAGTTCTTTTGAAAATTGTGCTCCTGGTTGAATCTATCTTGTATTTGTTTATATTTTAATTAGCGGATAAAGAAGGACAGTCTATAAAAGAGAATGCCAGCTGATTTAAAGCATATCATGCAATCAGCATACTCCAATCTTTGTTCTTGAACAGACACAATACTCATTAAAATGCATAATCTACATGTGCAACATAATGTTTTACCATTATGTTATAATGAAAAATGCAACAATTGTACAAAATGAAAGAGATTTTTAGTTCATTCAGAGGAAGAAAGAGGAGGGAAACAGGCAGAGCTTCCAATGAAATGACTGGCGTGGAACACTAAGTGTGTTTTGAGATCTCAAGGTTACAAGATGATCAAGAATAATGGTTGCCTAGTGGCACTAAATCAAAAGCTATTGGCAGCACCACTTAATTACAAGCTTTTCCTGTAAACCATTTCTTAGACACTAAGGAGTTACAAATATCATTTATCTGATTACCTCTAATTTATGTCCAGTGCTTTTCCTAAGGCAAACTGTGAGTCCATGGGTAGACTACAAAATAGTAAGACATACTTAAAGCTATTTTACTTTTTGGAAACAAAATTTTTGTTGACCTTGACCCTCTGAACTATATATTTGACTAAAATTTTTTATTCCAAAGTTAGATCTATAGAAAGTAAGGAAAAAAAGTGAGAAACAAATCTGTAAATTGGAACCTAGAATAAATGTGAGGCTGTGACATCAAAGATACTAGGATTCATTTCCACATCCTCCTCTCTAACTGTTAGGCATCAACTTTAAGGTGTTAAAGCTAGGCTTCTTCCGTAGACAATGAAAAGTGATTTCACATCTTAGTGTTCTCCCTGAAAATGTTTTTCTCCCTGTTGAGTACTGAGGGCTAGACAGTTTTTTCAACCAAGTAACTTAAACTAATTTCTTGGCAACTGAAGCACAGCAAGAGAAATTTTGCCCTTATGAATGACACAAGTATATAAAATGGTTATTACTACTATTTTTTATTTTTATTAATAATTAAATAGTGCTATTAAATATGTCTTCATACTAGAGGAAAAATACTAATGCAATAAAAATAATTTATTTTCAAAAGTACAAATTTTTCAAGAAAGAAGGAAAATAATAAAATGCAATAAAAGAATCATTGTAGCTAATAGTGATTGCATATATGTCTTTTCTCCAGATGGGCTTGTCTATACATACCTCTTGTTAATCCTACACATGAAACTCTGGAGCTAGAAATGGTTAACAGCAATCCTATCAATTTTTCAACCGAGACTGATCTGAAAGATCCTGTAAGTAAGTTTTCCATGTTTTCACAAAAATGCCAGAAGACTCTTCTTTTCAAAACATACTGAATTGCGTATTGTACTGTGGGTTCAGAATGCACAATATAGTCTCAAGAATTAGAAATTACAGTTGTAAAACTAATTATGTATATTCTATAGATTTTATAGTTTAAGGATGGAAAACCTGCAAAATAATGCAAGCTGAAGTACAGATGAGTTTTCCTTGGAATGCTTTGTGGAATGGTTTTGAGAAGGACTGCAGTGTTCATTGTAAATAATATTCAGGAGGTATTTGTAGAAGATGTAAAAAAAAAATCAGATGTATGAGAAGATTCACAAGTTTCTAAGAATGAAAAATGGGTTATGGTAGATAAAACAGATTTAACAGAGATCAGACAAAATTTTATCTTTCCTGAAGATTAATTGCCTAAAATGTTAACCAAAATTTTGACTCATATTTCAGTATTTAAACAAATTTAAATATCATATTTATCATACTTCCAAGTATGTGGAAGTTTCTTCCTGTTTCAGATTGCAAGACATGGCATTGCTGTTATACCACAAGGGATTTTTTGGTAAATCTGATTCAGCTTCAAGTACTGACATCATTAATAGGCTTTCCTGAGGTCCAGTTGAATTACACTCAAATATGACTCAGCTTCTAGGTCCTTAATGATATTCAAAAGCTTTAAATCTCTTGTCATCTTCATGTAAATTAGAAAACAGCTCCATTAACTTTTTTATAGACTGATGAAATAAGAAAAGTATCCATATCTTGTCAGCAGTTTTACAATTGGAGCCTAAATCAACTTTAAATAGAATATACCATCTTGCTTTTCTTTCAAGAATTTGATAAAAGTTGGTTGTTTTGGTTTTTGTGTGGGTTTGTTTTTTTTTTTTTTTAATTACTTTATTTCAAAACAAATTACTGTCTGGATACAGTAAAATATTGTAATGTGTAATATGAAATTAATTTTTAAAAACAGATTTATAATGTAAAACAATAAAAATCCAGTCAGTCTGCTGGATTATCATAAGTCATGATTATCATGATTATTTAGATTCATTGTAGCACTGCATTTTCTGTATAATGACAATTTATCAAGTAATGCGTATTGAAAATAGTATTCCAGTCTGTTTTTTTCTTTATGGAGGAGTTTTTCCAAATAATGTAGATCTCTTAGTGAAATTACTAAAAAATTGAAAATTTTAATTTGATCATATATTCTTATGCTGTGACAACCTGCCTGTACCTTGTTTTTTTATTTTGTCAAAAGTATTTGGGAGGGGTTAATCATTAAGGTTCTTTCTCTGTTTCTAACTCTTCATTTGATAAATGGGGCTGGCTGGTTTGGACAATGTGCATAAGAACTAGATTACAAATTAAAGTAAAAAATCTCAAAAAGAGGTCTCTGGATACTGAGCATGCTCGGGAACTCACTGTGAAATGAGCTGTTCAGATTTCTTTCAGATGATGAACAGCTAAATGAACTCTGGGCAGTGGGGCAGATGGGGATGGAGGTGGTTTGTGGGAGGTGACTCTCCTTCAAGTCTGTTATTCTGGGTAATACAGAAGCCTTGCAAAGGTGACAAGCGTGGGATGGTGGCAACTGACTCCTGGTGGCAAATGTGCTTTCAAGTTCTCACTCACCTACGGGGTGTAGGAGACTGTGGAGTGTGGGTGTAGTGCTGTACTCCCTGTATAGGAGGTGCTGGTGCTGTAACAGCCATGTGAGCCACATGCTCTGTGTGTGAGACCCACCTACTTACCCTTCCAGTTTTGTCATGCAGTGGAAACGGTAAAATTAAATTTGTAAAGTTCGAAAAAAACCAATATCAGCCCCTCAGCAGACAAGACAGTTAATGTATTCAAACCAATAAACTGTCATGGCAATATTCTGATAAATTATTTTGAAAATTGCCCCCCCCAAGGGAGAAAAATAACAATCCAAGTTTTGTGCATTAGTTGACCACATCTGTGCTCTGTCGTGTTTTCTGCTGCTGTCTTTCTTTAGGTCCCACTGCCATATCTAGGAATATGTAATATATGTTCTGGTACCCTATAGACGCACCCAGAAGTTGACTGGCCGGAATAGAATACCTGTGGCCTCTGAGCAGGTCCAGGAAAATACCTCTGAGTCCAGGGAAATATCTCTGAGATACCAGGGAGAGCCACAGGCAGTGAAGAAAAGAACATAAGCCTTGTGAGGGGACTCTGCCCTGGGCTGGGAATAGACACTTCTGTCCATGCTTCATCCTCTTGGGCCTCCAGTTTGGCCTCAGTGCTGTGGCCATGGCCAGTAGTTCTGGTGCTATAATGGGCCCCCATCCCTGTCCCCATCATGAGGACAGAAAAGGGCTTGTCAGTGCCATCTGTTACAGGGTAATTTTTTGACCTCTTTTTCATTGTAATTTATATTCATGTTATAAAATACAGCTTGAGGGTCCATAATTCCAAAAAATTTCTTTTTGTATCTTCTTATATGCAAATATTATTTAAACATGTATGATAATAAAAGCCTGGTACTTTTATTTTAATTTAAAAAGTAGGCATGGTAATTGTGTATTCAGTGATTCTAGCTGTTCATTTTCTCAATGCATTGGCATTTTTATTATTCATAGTTCTTTCACTGCTTATCTAGTTCTTAAAAACATTTATGACCCCACTGTAGTCAGCTACTTTGCTTTTCCCTGTGAGACTCAAGTAGTATTCTTCAGATGAAGAGAAAACTAGACATAATTTACAATGTTTGTTAAGATAAAGGTAAGCAGAAGGGAGACAAAGCACTAGTATATTAAAAACCTACCATGTATTTCCTGTATAAGCCAGTTTCTGTCTTCGGAGGTCAATGAGATAACCTTTTAGTGTCATCAATATGATAAGACACTAAAGTCATATTTGAATGGTATGTGTGAGAGCTTGCTGTCCATATCCTTGGAACCATCTGTAACACCAGTTCTGTAGTTTCTGGGGAATGAACGTGCTGTGACTACCTGAGGGATTGTTTACTTCAACACACTGGCTGCCTTAGCAGCCTATGCTTGCTGAGAAGAGAATGCATCTGGTGGAACACATTAATCACATAAACATCAACACTGTCAGTACAAAGCACAAAACAGAAACAGACTCAAAAAAATTGATTCCTCTCCCCTTTCCTTTGCTTCTTTCTTTATTTGTACAGCTGATTGTCGCTCCTCATTCCACCACAGAAGTACCTGTGCAATTCTGTCCATCTGCACTTGGAAGAGGCAATCACAAGGCATTAATAACCTTCAAATGTAGACAGGTATGCTGCTATGTTTGCTGTCCACAACACTTAGAATTCATATTAGATAATATTTTAATAGGCATGTAAGTAAGGGCTTCAGTCTGTAGGTCAAGTTGAAATTTAATGGCTGGATGCATAATGAATGAGCAAATACAAAGATATTTAAAAGTTATAATTTGTTTTAAACTTAGATTTACACAGAAATTATTCTTTTTACAGTATTGAAGTGTTGCATAATGGCCTAGGAGCTAGAATAAGTAATGAATAATTTTAGCTTTCTTGTTAATTAATTCTAATGTTTTTAACACCAGAAGACTGGGAATTCTTAGCATTGTCACCTCTGAAATTAAATTTCTTGATGATTTTCCCGCATCCTCTCCTCAAAATAAATATAAATAAATAAGTATTGTTAATTTTTTTATCTGAGCTGAATTTTGGAAGGTCACACACTTGAAAAAGTGAAATTTTCTTTTTCTATTCTTTTTTTTAAAATGTTTTTTACTTTGAGTATTTTCGATTTGGTGACATTTTTTGTCTGCATATTTTCTTAATTTTAAATGAGAAATAGGTAAAGAAACTTGAGTCATCAATATGAGCTAATAGCTGATTAAAAATTACAACTAGAAACAACAAGAAAAACTAATAAAGTGATATGAGTTATAATAACCCATCACATGAGCTGTGGTTGAATGAAGCATTTGCTTTCTGTGCAGTTTCCTCTCTGTGTTTGGACTTTCAGATTCCCTAATAAACTGCTCACCTGTGAATCACTCCAGTTAAGTGCTACCAGAATTTTTCAGTAGTGTTTTAAGTAATATTGAAAAAGTAGATATTCTCTTATATGAAGGAAACAAATAGAGAAGGAAGTGGCTTTTTTTTTTTTTTTTCTTCATAAATTATGTTGACAGGTTATTTGTTAAGGTCATGTTAGCACAGCATTTATTTTCAGGATATCTCTTCTTAAATATCTATTAAGATTAAAATGAAGATTACAACAATTCTTATATGAATATTTATCTGTCCAAGAACAATTCAAGAAGATGGAATGTCCTTAACTTGTCTGGATCCTAATGGTACACAAAAATCTATATTTTTTCAAATAAATTCTTCACCAAATAGAGATACAATAAAACAATACAACAACTCATTTAAACCTTTCAGGAGCAAATTTAGCCCTGCCACATGAACCTTGTCATCCAGTGCCTGAATCTTTTTGATTTGGTAATTTTTTTTATTTTTTTTTTGGTAATTTTTTGTTTACTTTCACTGCTACTGTCTTTACTTAATTAATCCCAGACTATTTCGGTTTGATAGTTTTTATACTGATAGCTGACAGGGAATATTTGCACATATATAACTGACCTTTTTAATGAAGAATGTTCCTCATCAGAAGTGGATGCCTCATACAACTTTTACTGTAACCCCCTCACCCCACATTGATTTCCCTTCTTTGATTTCTCTGATTAAGTATGTCTGAATTGACACTTAAGCCATCTTATAGTTGAATAGCCAATTAATCTAAAATCAGTTATCAGCACTTATAGCATAAGCCTTAACTATTTTTGATTGTGATTCTTTGCTGAACTGAGGGAAACTGCTCTGTGCTATTACCTGCTTCTTTTGTTTCTGGTTTTAAACTCTTTGAAGAGCTCTTCACAAAGTTAATCTGAGTTTATCTCTAATCATTATTAAATTCTGAAATTAAATTTTGTTGGGACAGCACAACTGAAAGGTCATGTTGAACATAACCCACACCTTGAGTTCTAATATCATTGTATTGTCCTATATGTATTTTACCACATTGCTAGCATCCAGGTGTAATTGAGAGCATGGAGAACAGTAGTAAGCAAATATTGGAGAGAATCTGGGCCCAATGTTAGATCGTATTTTGTATTATTTGCCTTAGGAGTCTGGGGTTATTTTTTAATCTTTTTTTTTTTTTTTTTTTTTTTTTTCCATTTAGATTTCTTGCACTAAGCATACGTGATCTTGAGCTCTGTCTCAAAGTGGGTCAGTGAGGAACACAGGTCAGGCAAGGCAGGCCTGTCCTATAATCTGTATAAATTTTTTGTTGTCTTGTTTCCAGACTGACTGATAAATTTTGTCTGGTTCCCTCTTTAGCTGCTCTGTCTGTCAATGTTTCAGTGTGTTCTTTTAAAGTGATGGGGTTCAAAATGGCTTTCCTAGTTAACCACAAAAAATCAGTAGAAGCTACAGGCTTTAGTGTTTGTAGATCCTGAGCCTTCAGCAATAAAACTCAGACTTGATCTCTACAGCTCACCTGCACAAAATATGTAAACTTAATTGCTTTGAACAAGGTGGGTCACATAAATTTACAGTGGGACTAGTGTTAGACTAATATTGTCTCATAACTTCTCTACTAAGAGTTTTTAATTTTATTTTAAAATTTTTAAAAATTATTTTGTTACTGTGTAAGCAAGCACAAAGTATCAATAACAAGCCAGCATAGACCATTAATAGATTGATGCATCCAGCTTTCTGAAAACATGGTCTTCTGGAATGCTCGGGCCTGTGTTCCAGTCCTTCAAAATAAGTCTAAAAAGTGTTCTCAGTCTTTTGTATACATTTAACTTCACAAGGCTGATGTGGTAAGAAAGAACATGAGACAGGATCACAAATGCTATAGCATGCTGGCTGGGCAGCTGTTGGGTAGTTTCATCTTGAGCTATGACCAGCAAAGGGATTTCACCAAAGAGTTAGTCTGATGTTGCTCCAAAGTCTGTATAACAGCAGCATTTGTCTTCCCTTCAGGATCTGAATAGTGAGCAGTGCTAGCTTCCTGGTTATTAATCTGTAACCATAAACAGGCTGTCAGTCATGTTTAAGTCAACTATAGTGAGATAAAATGTAATTTGAAAGCAAGATAGTTTTTGATTCTTATTAGTGTTAGTAATGCATAAGTCCCTGAAAATCAGGAGATATAAATAACCGTCTAAATCCTAAACAAAACAGGTTCTATTCTTGTATTCTGACTTTTAGTATTGGGTAGTCTCTACAGCAGTATATAAACAGTTCTTCCTCTTTTTCTTTTTAAATTAAAACCCTGTATCCTTGGATAACTTTTACCAAACAATTTCCTTCAGTAAGATTAAAATGTCATTTTTGCTTGTTGCGTTGCGTGTTTCTTTATAAAATTATAATAAAGGCATACAATTTTGCTGTCCAAAGCTATTTTTTTAAGACCTATGATGTGCCATTTTATTTATTCCTGTTATTCTAAGAGGTTTCAATATATTAATCACTTTATGTATTTCTAGATTATTTGTTAGATTTCTGAACCCTGTCTATTACAGATTTTCCTTATTTTTTTCAGACAGACTATGTAGAAGTAATGAAATAATTTAGACTACGATAATATTGGTTTGATTTTATTTTAAATTTTCTATTCTCTTTGTGATGCGTACCTTTTTGAGTGATAATAAACATAACAGATAAAAGGTCACTTTGAGAAGTCTGTAATAAACCTCAGATCATAGCCTGTGTTGTTATTATTTAAAGGCACCAACATGAAAGTATAAATTGAACATTTTCCTTAAAATAGTGGTAGTATCTTCATATTTACCATTTACCTTTGCTGCTCATTCACTTTTAAAGGTTCCATAATGAGTGGCATTATTAACATTACTCTTTATAACCTTTTTTTAAAATCCTCTGTGGTGATAATCTATATCCGCTTGTTCTTTACAATATTCTTGATTCTTCTGTATAGTGGTTAATGTTCTTTGTTATCTTTGGAGTAACAATTTTAGCTTTTTATGTAGTTCTACTACTGTCCCATCAGATTATTATTTTCCTTCTTCCTTTGTCTTCTGAATAGAACTTCTTACTTCATCTCCTTTCAGGTTCTAATATACATGCTTTGAACTGCCCTCTTGCAACTACATCTTTCTATTCACTATTCTGGAAGGTCTAAGTAGTTACATGGAAATTAAATACTTCATGCTCAGAGTAGCAAAGAAGTTAAATGCAAAGAGGAGATGTGAACATCTCCCAGACTTGAACTATTGATTTCCAGACAGCAGTACTTAAGAGTAATGTAAGGGAGGGAAGAAGAAAACAAGTGAAGAAAGCAAATAAATAAAGCATTAAAGAGTAGTTCACTAACAGCAGAAATAAGACATAGAACACTAGAAGAAAGAATTTGGCAAAATACTTTAAAATATACAGACCTAACTCATCAATTAGTAAATAATGACACATTTCATTTACAGCTTAAAGAGTGGATATTTTACCTTTCGGGAACTGGTCTGCCGCCTCAGCTAATGGAACCAACCAGCATAAGTGCATGCATTGGCCAGTGTTCTTCTGTCATCATACACTTCAAAAATCCAACTACCGAAAATGTTGTGGTAGATGTTGCACTGACAGGTACAAGGGTTTTGATTTTTTTGGGGTGAGGGAAGGAACATAAGCTATGTGGGTTGCATTAAAAGTGTGCGTGCAATGTGATTACATTTGTCTCATTCCATTTCCTGGCAACAGAGATAATGTATATCATTCATGTCTACCTTGACAAGCTCTGTATATTGTGTGCATTTGTGGCACATGAAATAAGAAATGTGACTTTTAAAAAATGTATATTCATCTTTATTTGTTGCACTGAACTCATGCTTTTTAATTACACCTTCTGAGGTATGAATTAGAAACACAGGAATATAGCTTTGGCTGCATGTGGAGTTAATATATGGGAGATTCTGAAGATTCTTTTACCTAAGTAATGCCTGGTCAAGGGCATTTTGGTCTAATAACTGACTGCTCTATACTTTTGCCGACCAAGTATTTTTGGCAGACTTTTGCACAGTTGATCATGTTTAACAGCTAAAATATTTTCATTCACAACTGTCACAATGCAGAGTTCCATTTTTAAATGATCAGGCCACTTCTGAGTTTCTGTTGGTGTTCTCATCTGGACAGCAGTGAAAAAAGCAACAGCACGCAGTGGATCTACTGTTTACAGGCTATGTAAATCACGTCCGGGATCTCAAAGGCAGGACCAGAGTTTACCTGTTGAGCAGGGGAGCTGAAAGAGAGGAAAGTTGTGTATGGTCTCCTACTTGACTGGCACCTAAGCACCCTTAAGTGACAAGAAAGCATTGCAGACTGGGTTTGCATGCAGTCACAGGGCAGTTGATGCAGCAGTTGGCATTCAGTACACATACAAAAGTGCTGCTCATAGTAGAAAAGGATGTGTAAATGTTGACAATGCACCACGGGAGCCACTCTCAGGCCCTGGATGGTGCAATCATTACTTCTGTAATGAAAATGGAAGTCCCGATGGTGGATGCTGCAACCCTTGTCTGAGGCAGTCTGGAGTTCTCAAGGTTTCTCCCTGGCACTGTACTATGAATGGCAACGACTGTGAATGTCTAATGAATAGCAGTTAGGTGTGTGCTCTTGTAGACTTCTGTAGTGCCAGAAGCAAAAGCTTTATTACATCAAGGTTAATGAACAAGAGGTTGACAGGATCTTTGCAGAGACTCTGCAGAAACAAGAGACAAACCTTTCAAGGCTGAAAAGTTTGCTGTGACCAAAACAGAAGCATCAAAAAGACGAAGTCACAACAATGGGGAAGTTTATTCAAGTCTCTGTACAAAGAGTACAGAAGTACAGAAAGGTATTCAGAGATGGATTAGTTTAGCAGAAAAATTATTAACAGTTTAGAAGTGAATCATGTCATTATTTAGGAAGAGTGACAATTTCAGCAGAAGACCCACTTAGTGAGGCAGGGAGCTTATCAGTGAACTAACATACAAAAAGGAAGCATACACTGCTGTGGATCCAGGCCTAGAGAAACACATCTTATTTGTGGCACTAGGAGTTTATTAACAGTCTAATTAAAGTCTTAGGTCTAGCCAAAATACAAACGATGAGATATTATCAGTCCAACTACAATGGTACTGTCAGGGAGTAGCAGACTGCTTCATGAAACAAAGTGAGACAGAAGCCAAAGGTGACATCGAGACTGACAGAGGCCTTTAAAGCAAGGGTTGCAATCCCACAGTATCCAAACAAGAACATCATAGCAGGTCTTGTGGCAGTAACCAATTTCAGCTAATAGTGTAGTAACTGACAAGCAAGTCCACAGGCAGCATAACTAGGACATAGCTTGGAAAAGGACTGACAGCAGAAACCTGAGTTTAAATGAATCTTAAGCCAGCGGGTAGAGAACCCAGATGCTACTCACTCACAATTTAGCTGTTTTCATGAGCATCTGATACCAGATTATAAAGCTGCTTTTTAGCAGAGCAGATCTTGAACACAGGCAGCTACAGCCTTTTGTGTGGAGAAGACATTGCAGAGAATTTCAGAGAAATATGATTATTGGTTGAACAGGTAAGTTAGCATATGCCACTGAACTCAGGGCCCTGACAACTAATACTTTTAGTCCAAATTATACAATTAATACTAATTGCTGCAAAGCAATATACATAAATCTTCTCATATCCATCTTGTGTTTCTTTACAGTAAATTGTCAGAGACAGTCATCAGCATCCTAGGTTCTTCACCGGAAAGGAAGTGTTGATAAAATGCCAGTTCATTCCTTGTCCATCTTGGACCTACTTAGTATTATTTCTATGTTTCCAAAACATTCTCTTGTTGCAATTGCTTTCTTATTGTTCTCTAGAATTAGTTCCACAATGGTCACTTAATTTTGTTAGGTCTTTGTCCTGTATTGTGTCATTTCTTTAGGGTAATACCACAAAATTATATGTCACTAATCTGAAGTGGACAACCAAAGAAGGCAGCAGTTGAAGCTTTGGCTATTTGCTGTTACAGCTAAAATAGCTCAAGTCCAAACAAGATGTGGCAAGTCCCTGATGCTTTGCACCATTGACTTAATATAATGCCCCATGGCCTGTTAGTGGCAGTGGCAATAATATATTCCCTATACTACAACTAGATGAGGTGGAAGTAAAAAATGTAAAAAAAGGCAAATATAAAAGTACCATGAGCATACTGAGCAAAAAATTCAGGAAGGCCAAAGCCCATCTGCTGTGAAAACTGACAGGGAAAGTATAGGCTCACAAGAAGGAGTTCTAAAGGTATGCTAGTTCCATAAGGAAGCATGGGCAAAATGCACATAGGTCAATTGACAGATGGAGGGGAATCAACTAGTTAAAGAAAGCTCAGAAAAAAATGAAATGATCAATGCTTTTTTTCCTGCCTTTGTCTTTGCAAGCAAAATTTGCTCACAAAGCATCATGTACTGACTTCATTTGAAAGGGAGATGAGCAACTCATAAGGGAGCAACTGCCTGTGGAATTCTTGGATGATCTGGGTGCATTCAGATTCACAAGTCCAGATAAAATTCATAGAATGATAAAAGTGTTGGCCAATGTGATTGTGTGGCTGTGATTACCCATGAAAAGTCATTCTGATCAGATGTTTCTGTTGACTGAGAAAAGGCTATGTTATTTCCTTCTTTTGAAAGTGATAGAAGGAAGACTGAGGGAGTGGTAGGTTGATCAGCCTCACCTCAGCCCCTGGTAGGATCATCCTACCAAATAAGTCACATCATTTTGTGTAGCCCAAGAATTGCACATCCTTTTGCAGTCCATTTCCAGGCAGTTGAAGGTCAAGAAAGTAATCAGGAACAGTCAAATGGATTTGTTAAGTGCAAATCATGATTGACTAATATGATTGCCTTCTATATGGAAATTAGTGATTATGCAACTGAGGGAGGAGCAGTGGATGTAATATACCATGATTTAGTAAGATCTTTTGTCACTGTTTCCTATAGTGTTCTTGTGTGGCTGCTAGGGAAGACTAAGCTAAGTGAATTGAAAACTTGGCTGAACTGTTGGTCTCAAATTACAGTGATCAACATCTTGACAGTCAGCTGCTGGCTGGTAATGAGTGTAGTACCCTAGGGGTCATCACTGAGGCCCATATTATTCAAGACTTTGATTAATGACATGGATGATGACAGAGAGTGCAATGTAAATTAGGGGAAGCATCTGACATGATGAATGGTAGATCGTCAGTCCAGAGCTACCTTGATAAATTATTGGTATATCTCTTTTTTGGATTGTGCTTATTCATCAACTCATCAACCTTGAGGCAGATGAAAATATTGTTAGTAATGTGATTTTCCTTCTAAAATGTTAAGCCTTTGTTTTTACCCTTTCATTCCTTCTACTCTTTGTGCTTATCTCACACACTTACAGAAGCACTGTGAATTACTAGCTGTGCAACCCATCCTATTTGACCTGGAAGTAACTGATTATATAACCCCTTGAAGTGAGGTGTGTATTACATGTGTGATATAAAGGTTCCTGTTGCACCTTGTGGCATGCAGCATTCTACTGTCAGGTGCAGACTGCTGTTCTGATTTGTACAACAACAATTCTGAGAAGCATACTTCTTGACTTGAGCATAAATTTAGTGCTGGATAGCACAATTTAGTACTCTAATACAGCTAAGAAATATTTGTAAAAAAGCTAATCTAATGTGCTACTCACAAAATAATAGAAAAGAACAATAAATTTTTTCCACAGTTGCATTTTCATCAGAAATTATTTGCAAAGCTTAAATATTAGTATTAAGCTTAGTGAATTGTGATGTACTAAGAAAAATTAGCAGTACCTGCATTATTTAAGATATTTAGTGAAAACATAGTCATCTTTCTAAATAAATAACGCTAACTTATTCCAGGGAGATTTTCAGTAATAGAGACAGTACAAAGGCAACTGGCTTAGACAGTGAAAGACATGTTCATTTTTATGCTTCAGAAAGTTTTCAGTCTTCATTTTTCTTTGCATATCAGTAGATCTGACATGATGATGATCTAATATTTCTGTGAGATGTGGAATTATGAAAAATTTTCTTTGAAAAGATAAATTTTGTACTGTGATCTTTATGGAAGTAGAACTATACTTGTGCTTTTAAAAGCTGTCTTGAATTTGTTAATCAGCTTAATATGTAATAATAATTTATAATTCAGTTGCTGTTGGTGACCTGTAAATAATGTTTGCTTGTTTATAATCACAATAAGATAGCTGAGTTATGCATTCAAACTATTGTTAGATGTGGTTGTGCATGCTATAATTTATTCTCTGTAAGAATATTTACTGTAATTCCTTTTTCCTTCTTTCCAGAGGAAGAGAAATCTAGTCTTATGAGCAAAACCATGTATGCACAAGTTCAGCTTAGTATTTCTGGCCTACATATCCTGGGAAATAATATCTATAGTGGCCTATATATTTGCTTGAACTTTCATGTTCTCAGGACCTAATTTACTTGAAAAGGAATCACAGAATCACAAAACGTTAGGGGTTGAAAGGGACCTTGAAAGGTCATCTAGTCCAAGCCCCCTACCAGAGCAGGATCACCTAGAACAAGTCACACAGGAACAGGTGGGCTTTGAATGCCTCCAGTGAAGGAGACTTCACAACCTCCCTCAGCAGACTGTTCCAGTGCTCTGTCACCTTCACCATGAAAATGTTTCTCCTTACATTTACATGGAACCTCCTATGTTCCAGTTTGCACCCGTTGCCCCTTGTCATATCATTGGATGTCACTGAGAAGAGCCTGGCTCCATCCTTCTGACACCTTTTACATATTTATAAACATTAATGAGGTCACACCTCAGTCTCTTCTTCTGCAAGCTAAAGAGACCCATCTCCTTCAGCCTTTCCTCAGAAGGAAGATGTTCCACTCCCTTAATTATATTTGTGGCTCTGCGCTGGACTCTTTTGAGCAGTTCCCTGTCCTTCTTGAACTGAGGGGCCCAGAACTGGACACAATATTCCAGATGTGGCCTCACCAGGGCAGAGTAGAGGGGGAGGAGAATCTCTCTCTAGCTACTAATCACACCCTTTCTAATACACCCCAAGATGCCATTGGCTTTTTTGGCCACAAGAGCATATTGCTGACTCATGGTCATCCTGCTGTCAACCAGGACCCCCAAGTCCTTTTCCCCTATGCTGCTTTCCAACAGGTCAGTCCCCAGCCTATACTGGTACTTGCAGTTGTTCTTTCCCAGATGTAAGACTCTACAATTGCCCTTGTTATATTTCATTAAATTTCTCCCCACCCAGCTCTCCAACCAGTCTAGGTCTGTCTGGATGGCAGCACAGCATTCTGGTGTGTCAACCACTCCTCTTAGTTGTGTGTTCAGCAAACATGATGACTGTGTGCTCTGTTCCCTCATCCAGGTCATTGATGTATATGTTGAATAACACTGGTCCCAGTGCTGACCCTTTAGGGACTCCACTAGATACAGGCCTCCAACTAGACTCTGTCCTACTGACCAAAACTCTCTGCCTTCTATCCTTCAACCAGTTCACAAGCCACCTCACTATCCAACCATCCAGACCACACTTCCCCATTTGAGCTGTGAGGATACTGTGGGGGATGGTGTCAAATGCTTTACTGAAATCAAGATAAAAAAAGGAAGAAAATAATATTTTAATATACTAGTTTTGATGTTGTATATGCCATAGCAATGGAGATATGTTACCCCAGTGTACAGTAAAAGCTAATTAATTTATATTTTTTCAACAATAAGAATTAATTTGCCATCCCACAAGGCTAATCTGTCTGGTAAGAAAGTTATCCTAATATGGATACATTACTTCTACTACATTAATTCTTTTCCTACCAAGCACTGAACTTAGTAGTTCTGAACTTCTCTTCCACAAATTTTCCATTTTATTTCCCTGATTATTTTCCTTGTATCAGTTTGTTAATACATGCCCAAAACTGAACATAATTTCAAGGCCATTTACAGTCCTAAGTTATGGGGAAGATCAGATCTCTTAATTCTATTGTGGTGATCTATGCTTTATTTAATGTTTTGACATGAGGAGCCTGGTTTTGCCCTAGGATGGCTTGTAACAGTGCAAGAACACACTTGGGAAAGTAGAAGCTAATTAGGAATGACATTAATATTACTTCAGATATAACAATAGTAACCTTCCATCTGAATTAAACACAAATGTTTCAGTCTGAAATAAGAAATCACCTTCATTTATTCCTTGAGGAGTGACAGTGAAGTCATTCTTAAAACCTGTTTTGGTTTTTTTTTTTTCCTGAAAAATGTTTCTAAACAGTAGAAATAACCCTGTCAGCAGGTAACTCACATTCATAGTTTTTGAATCCATCTCTGAGAACAGCACTTAAAATGAAGTTACTTCTAATTTGAGACCTCTTAGCTGATATTTTAGCATTAAAGCAAATCACTGGAAGGCCTTCATTTAGTTAATCTTGTACTGGACTTGTCACGCTCATTGCTGTTATTGGAGGCCAAGGAGAGGGCAGGACAGGGAAATCCACAGAAAGTAGAAAGTCAGAAGGCAGAATAAAATGTTTGATTGATCATGATCTTTACAAATTTTGTTTCACATCACGTTCTGTTCCTTAAAAGAATTAAAAGTAGCAACAGTGAAAATAGGGAATCTCAAAGTGTTCAAGCATTAAACATCATTTCTAGTTTTACTTAATTTCTGTAATCTTTAAAGCGTTATCTATATCTTGTTTTCAAGTAACAGTCCATAGGCAGTTTCTGCCCTAGATAGATGAAATTATGTTTAGAGTTGCATAATTCAATGGGAATTATCATATCTGGACCATTTCTGAAGCTGTCCTGTGCATTTCTGAAGCTCTGTCAAACCCAAAAATATTCTTCCTCAGAAATGTTTATTTCTGTTAATTTTGACTGATACTGTAGCACAAGCAATCCTTTATTTTGGATAATTATAGTGCAAGTAAAACTACCCACCATGTGATAATTTGTGATGAAGGGGTGAAATCTTGGACCTCTTAAAATTTGATATTTTCTTAATGAACTTAATAGCAAAAAGTTTTCTTCACAGGATCTAGTTACCTATCTGTGGCTTAAATCTGCAGCTCTTATTCACATAAGCAATCATAGGTGTATTAATGGGAGTAATGTTTATGCAACAGCAGGTAATTTTCCCCTGTTACGAGCTGATGATAAGAGCTAGAGAGTATGCAAACGTTACAGATGGTTTAGTGATCATTTGTACTACTTCAGCTGTTTCAAGTTGAATGTTACTGCTCTTCTGTAAATACCACTATTTAATAGTTCTACTAAGACTTTATGGAAGCAACTAAACTGATATAAATAATTGATACTACTGAAATCTTTAGTGTAAAACACACCTCACAGAATTTACCTGGATAAGAATTTTCCCTAAATACCTAATACCTACAATGCTTTATTTTGGTTGGCATGGATAATTTAATGCCATGTTTTCAGTGGGCTAAATGTATTCCTAAGTTTCAGGAAAAAAAGTGAAACTTTTTTAGAGGATATTCACTTCAGAGTTTGAAAGGCCATGATCAAATAAAAGATTAAAGAAAGCTACAGTGGTATTTAGGAATTGAATAAGGGAGGTAAATTGATTCCTCTCAGGAATTAGTTGTTATCTGCATTACCAATAACAATATCTATGGCATTGTATAAGATTGCTTTTGGGAAGGATGTGTGTGATCACAGTCATATTAAAATAGCTGTCTCATACTGTTGATTGCTAATACTTCCCTTATTTCCAAGATAAGGATGCATGCACAATAGCTTGGACGTGTCTTTTTCTGTACAAAGATTTCCATAGTAGGATTGCCACTTTTAAGATGTACATTGTTAAATGTTTTCAAACTGCTTTCTCTGGGTAACTGACCTAAATATTCAAAGGGAAGTCTGCTACTAACAGTTATTTTTCTTTCAGGTGAAATATGTGGGAACTAAATATTATTGCATGTATTTAAATCAGTGCTAGAATGAAGTAATATAAAGGTGAAGAAAACTATTATTTCCAAATCAATTTTGAATGTGGATAATCAATTTAGATTAAAAGTGCCAACAGCACTTTGTCCTGATTTTGGTGTATTTCAAACTGTGATGTTAACTTCCAATTAAAAAAATAATGTGCAATACATAAATGCCCTTCTGAACTGATAAATACATTTTGGAAGCACCATAAAGCATAACCTAGTGATTTTAATTTTATACAGTGAAATTATTTTTCAGAGAAAAAAAAAAAGAAAAATTATTTCCACAATTAGTTACCTCGTCCGTGAAAATTACTTTCTAGCTAAATATGTAGATGGATATAAAGAAAAAATACATGACAGGTGTTCAAAACTTTGGAAAACTCTTCTAGTAGGGGAAATCTACAGTATTTGGCTTATTTGCATCATGGATATAAAAATAGAAAAGAATTCCTTCAAAAAAACATTAGCATTATAGGGAAAACCTTCACAATAGCCTCATTTCTGCTATTGAAGCATCTCAGGTCAGGAAAGATGGTGATGTAGTTGCTTTATTGATATGTTAAAAAAAAAAGTGTGTAAGCTTTTATTATGCACCCATCTTTTAATATTTAGATAGGGCCCTTCAATTCTTTATTTCCCTTTAGATTGCCAATTTAATTTTAAACCTCAAAGCTGGTTTCCAAAACCTAAATCTTTGTTCTTGAGGTGAAATAATTTTAAGGCTGTTTTGATTCTCAAAAGGAGAAAGAAGTTTGATATTTCCAAGAGAGCTTTTCATTGCCTTCCAGAACATCTTTGCTCATTGTTCTGTTCCTTAAATCTATTTTAACTTTATTCTGTAACCCCAAATGACAGTCTTCCCCTCGCTGTTTTATGAGTTCTTGTGTATCATCTCTTCCTGTCAGTAGTTCATCATTCAGTGCTACTACCCTTTAATATGGCATATTATTCAGATATAATCTACCTATTGAGCTCACATTCTTGGGAGTTAACTGCTAGATGTATTTCCTGCAAGTGTCAACTCTTTTAGCAAGACACTTTTGGCTGCTTGAACAACTCCAAAATGGATTTATAAAATTGATCTTCAAACAAATTTTTCTTATCTCATTTTTCATTTATCCACAACATTGACAGTCATCAGTGAAAACTATTAGAATAATGTCTATTCTGTCTCTATGAAATAATCTGTTGGTTCACCTGGTAACCTGTCATCAAGAAAGTAATTCTTGTCTGTAACTGTTGCAGAACTTCTGGTCCTGAACCTTTTTCCCTCAATCTTTCTCTTACATGTTTTATGTAACCATGGGCTTTCTTTGCCATTGGATATTTTATCTAGAAAATAGTTTGTTTTGTAATCTCTAGATGTTATTTAACTGAAAACATTTAAATCTTTGCATTTTCTTGGTGGCATGTTAATTTATTTTAATTCTATTTCAGAAGTTCTCCATATTATATCTATAATTTTCTTCACCAGAATGAGGAAAATATTGAGAACTTTCAAGCAAAGAGAGGAAGAAAAGTCCTATTTGCTCCCACTTCAGAACATATTTTTTTAAACTTCTGTTTATGAAGAAGTTTTATTAGGGAAATTCTTCAATCAATTTTGACTTCTAAGTGAGTTTTAAAATTTTCTTTCTTTATTTAGATCAGGAGCAGTCCAGTTGTCATCTCAGTGCATCTGGCCTGTCCAAGTCCACCAGTAAGGAATCTGCTTTCTATCTTCTGCTTAAACAACCACAAGGTATGTAATTTCTTGAGTGTCACTTTGATTATTTTTTATGTGTGATCTTTTATGGAGCTTGAGATCTGGAGTGTGTATAAAATTTGATGGTTTGATGAGTGCAACTCATCAGTTGATGAGTTGAATCTGGCTTCTTGTCGTAACAAGGATTAGCCTCATGTAAATGAAGTTTGTTTGTTCTACTTAAAACAAATAAGTAACTAATAATTAGAGTTATCTATCTATCATCCAGTAAAGTTCCCCTGAAGTGTGTATTGTTCATTTTTTGTCAGCTGTTTTCTCCTCACTCCTGCAATGTTTTTCTTGGACTTTTGAAATATTATTTCTTTTATACTAAATGTGCTGCCATCAAAGCACAAATGTCATGTGTGTTGTCAAAGTGATGATTGTGTGTAAAAGAAACAAAAGGGATGCAACCTGACCTTGTAATATGTAGTACAAGTATGATATTAAAAGGGTGAATGAGCCCATATAGTAATATGGTCATGATACATTATTAGGAAAGTCTTTGAATTAAGAGATTGAATCCAAATAAATATAGTTGCATTTTAGGACTGTCAAGATGAGTAACAACTCTATAAAAATGTTTATGAAATAATAGGTATAAAAGCATCAATTGTTAAAATTCCTAAATAAATTTAAATTGAACAGCTTAAATATCTTCTTTTAATGAGAAATTGTATCTTTTTTATACAAGTGCAAATGAACACAATTGAAAAGTAATCTTTTAAATATATTTAAACTATTATCAATATTTATTTTGTTAATTTATCCTGCAAAAATCACAGCTTCCTAAAACCTGAAGTACCAGAAAGGAATAAAATGTAATTGCTAGGAAATTTCTATATAAATAAAATTTTCCTTGTCTGAAGTATCAGCTAAATGGAAAAGGAAGGAAGGCGTAAGGAATTAAAAAAATGTAAGAATTAAGCATTTAGAACTGCTTTTACTTTTTTACTGAATTAACAGAAAAGAAAATAAGAAATAGACTTCATAATTATTTGGTTCTAGGTATGCTCATCTTCTCTACAGGCTTGCCAGTCCTTTCATCTGTTTCTTTTGTTGTTTGTTTTATTTTCTAAGATAGTTTTAATGTTGCAAATTACTATTTTCTATATTTTTCTATGTTGTTCCTAATAACTTTCAAATGTGGCAATAAAATCTAGGAACTATAAACCTAATCTGAACTGTCTAGAAAGAATTAAACTATCTGGTATTTTTGGTTTGGTTTGGGTTTTAAATTAAATTTTAGATGAGATTGATAGTCACATCTGATCTGACACAGGATAGGTAAGGAGTAGTTTGCATTTAGTGTTATAATTTTAGCAAAATTTATTTATGACTTGTATATGACAGCAACTTATTTATTTGATTTAACTAGTGTTACAGTAAAACTTGGATTACCACATAATTAACATATTTTAATCATTACAAGTTATTAATTGCTAAAGGAGATAGTTAGATTTTTTTCTATTTACACAGAATATTTAAATATTTTTCCTAATAATTCACTAGGTGCCCTCTACCTCTTATGACTTAGATTTATGACATGTCCCTCATCAAATATTTCTTCCCCAGGAATTTTACAGCAAATCATCCACCCCCACAAAAAACCCAGCAAATCATTAGATATAAATTACTCATCATTAAATTAGCATCAATCACTGGATTCAAACAGATTTTTTTTTTAGGTTTTGGTTTTTCAGATGGCTTTTTGCATTATAATTCTTTCTGCAAGGAGCTCTCTATGTAGTTGTCAGGTTAAACAATTTTTCAAGGACTTAAAAACACACTTTTAAAGAATTAATTTTGAGCTTTTCCATTCTGTAGCTTATAAATATTTTGTCTTACTGTCCAGGCTTTGCTTTCAGTGGAAACTCAACAAAAAGAGTAAGGCATGCCAAGCTGTCCCATTGCAAAGTTAGTACTAACAATGCTATAAAACCATGGCTATTGTTGCTTCTAAACAACTAATAATGATTAAAGGAAAACACCTTTTTTGTGCATTTCACTTTGCAATACTTTGACGATACTGTTTTTCTGATAAGAAATTAGGCTGGATTCATGAGTATAATTCTAGGTAATGGAAAGGTGACAATGTCTACTTTGTGATTGCATTTCCTTTCAAAAGTGGGAGAGGAATAAAAACTGAAATAGATGCAGAGGCAGGTCAGCAGTCCCAGACAGGTATTCTTGTTCATGCTGGTTTTATATGCAGAGGCCCTGTCTCGTACAACAGTCTGTGCTTACACAGAGCAAAGCAGGGTGGTGGGCGGAGAGACTGGGAGTCTT
>JANIJG010012021.1:0-12382 GCA_024611175.1 Megaceryle torquata | reverse complement strand
CCCCCTCACACCCCCCCACCCACGGGCTCCCAGCAGCCCTGCCGTGCCCCGGACCAGCACAGCGAGGTTTGCACCGATCCAGGGCAGAGCCACGGTCCCGGTTTTGCTCCCGGCGCTGTGGAGAAACGAGCTGCCAACGGGCAGAGGGACGAGGGGCCCTGGGAACCCTCCTCCCACCCGGTACCCGGGCACAGCTCACGGGGAGCCTGTGGCCGGACGAGGTGGGCTCCCCGCCAAGGAAAGGGTGTGCCCCGCCGAGCGGCACGGGGTGTGTCGGAAATCAAATGACTCGACTGTCCCCACAGTGTCAACCCCCCGAGAGCGGGCTCCTGCCTGCTGGTTGCTGCCTGTCACCCCAGGGGACAGGGCCACTTCCATTTCAGACTCGGGCAGCTTCAGCTGAGCCCGGGGTCCTTCACAGGCTGGGGCACGTGTGACACCTCACTGGTCAGTGCTGGCCATGCCAGGGGTCCAGGAGGCTCCCGGCTAGTTTGTCCAACATCCAGCACACCGGAGAGCCATGGGGAGGGACAGCTGGGGTGCAGGTCCCCACCTCGTACACGAGGCTGTGCCACGTCCCAGCCACCACAGGAGGGTGTCCTGCACCCCACGGCCGCAGCATGGGGAGAAACTGGGCTCAGCGTGGACATTGGGGCAGAAAAAGGAGCAGGAGCAGGGCAGCTGGGCGAGGCTGCTGCAAGGAAAATTCTGGGACCAAGCTGTCCCCAGCTGGCCCCTCCAGCGTGAGCAACACGAGGAGGCTGCTTCACTGTATTTCCTGGCTGCGGGCAGTAAATCCTGGGGCACTGGGACAGTGGCTGTGTTTTTAACGACAGGGCTCCACGAATCAGCGCTGCTGTCGCCCCCTGCGATGCCGCCTGCCCGGGAAGATCATCAGCATCATCAAAGCCCCCGGCCCGGCTGAAGCCCCAGCCCTTCCCTGGGGCAAACACTCTCCTGTGGCCTCCGTGCTCTCACACAGGGCCCTGCTGCTCTTTGCTGGTCACAGTGGCAAAGCCGCCTTGGTTGGCTCCTTAGATTTTCCTGACTCTTCCTGGCCGCTGGAAGCCTGAGGCTGTCTCAGCCCTCAGAGTCCAGCACTGGGGTTTTATCCCAGTGAGTGACCAACAGGGGAGCGATGCAGCCCTGACTGCTGCCTGTGCTGCCAACCTGGAAGGATGCTCCTCTGGGCTGGGGGAGCTCCTTAATCCATGGCATGGTAACCCAACCGGTTCCGGCACCTGGAACTTGAAACTGTCCCCATTGGGACCAGAAACAGAGAGCATGTTGCCAGCAAGGGCTCTCGATCTCTTCCACTGAGCTGGTGGAGCTCCCCGTTGCACAGAGCTCCTCTCTGAAGGTCCATGGTCAACCTCAGACCTCTCTGCTGCTCAGCTGGCAGCTGTGGCCAGCACCCCTGGGCGATGGGCTGTGCAGAGGAGGATGGGACAGAGCACAGTGTTCCCTTGGGTCCTTGGCATGTGGCTCCCCAGGCTCACAGGGGTGTTTGGTGCTGGCCTGGGCTACCCCAGCACATGGGCTGCCCTCAGACGGTGCTGGGGACGTGGAGCGAGTGCACAGATGGCAGTGAGAGCTCTCCTGAATCGTGTCCTGAATGCATCCCTGTCCCAGACTCACCACAGTCCTGGTGTGCAAGTGTAGGCAAGAGGACCCTCACCTTCACCCCACAGACTGCAGCAATCACAAGATACAAAATCCAGAAGACCCCTGGAGTGGGGAAATGCACTTGGGGTGAAGTTCAAGCCTCCCTCCCTGGACGAGGCCATCCTGCCACAGCTGCTGGAGAGCAGCAGAGCTGGCGTGCGTGTCGAGGAGCAAAGGAGCGAGCTCAGGAAGCGAAGCATCTCTCGCGCCGCCCGAGAGACAGCTGGAGTTCCCAGAACCTGCTCAGCACCCCCAGGGGAAACCAGACAGTGAGCAGCACTCTAAAAATAGCTGCCCAGGGCACATGCACTTGCCCGAGAGAAGGAGAAGTGAAAAGGGACATGATCTGAAGCTTTCCAAGGAACAGTCCCCAGCCCAGTCATGGCCCTGCTCAGCCTCACACAAGGAGGGACCTCTCCATCCTTCTGAGGAACAGCAGCTCTGTCCCTTCACCCACTGACTGCTCTCTCAGGACATCCCAAGGTCTTCCCTTGCCACAGCCAAATCACTTGCTGCCATTTTCCCGTGGGTGACTCTCGGCACTGTGGGGTGGCCGGTGCTGGGCCCCTTTCCCAGCACCGCTGCTGCTGCCTGGATGCTGCCAGTAACCCTGGCCAGACAGGCTGGGCTCCTCTCCTCCAGCCCAGGGTGATTCTTGCTCAGGCAAAAACGGTGCATCCAGTTTGTGAGACTCTCTGTGCTTGTGCTGTTCTGGCAGCTCAGCCTGGGGACAAGGCACCCGCAGGGGCCCAGCCTTCCCCTGGAGCTGCCATCCCTCTGCTGAGAAGACATCACCCCCTTTAAAACATCCCACTGAACAACAAGGGAAAGGAGCAGAATTTGTGGAGAGGTTTCCCCTGCCCAGAGAGACCTTTGGTGGAAGGGTTTTTCAGGCTGCAGGACTTTCTGGACAGGAGCACCACACTCTCATCGTGCTGCTCTCCCTTGTGTGAATTGCAAAATCTTTCCCACAACACCTTCACCTGACCATTCACCACCCGGGGGTCAGGCAGCGGCACCCACAGAGCCCAGGACAATGTCACCACAGGGCCAGGACCACTCTGCCGGGCAGGAGCAGTGCAAAATCCCGGGAGTCCAACTTGAGTCCCTCAGCAAACACTTGGCTCTATATAGCAAACACAGGTAGTTCAAGGAGAGGCAGAGGTTGGAGGAGCCAGTCTAACCAGTCAGCGACCAGTCAGCCTCCCCAGTAGTGTTCACCCAGCTCCTGCGTGGCCATTTCCAGTTGCCTAAACCCAGCGTGAGCTGGAGCACCCACAGCCAGCCAACACTCTGCCCCGTTGCCCCACGTGCAATGGACTCGTGGACGATCAGCCTTTGGGTTTAAGGAATTTCTGCGCCGTGCAAATGGCACCCAGGCCACGGGAGAGTGACCCGCGCAGGGTGTGGGCGCTGAATCCCACCCGAGCCCCACAGGTCAGCAGGAGCAGGGTGGGGAGCAGCCCCCCATGCTTGACCAATGGGTACCTTGGACTGAAGTGCAACCCCCCCCGAGTTTCTGCCTTGCAAACACGGATGGGTCCCACCCCCAGGCAAGCGTACATGTCCTAATGGGGTTAATGGAGCTCGACTTGGGTTGGCCTAAGCAGCTTTATAGCAGGGAGCTCTCTGGTGACGGTGTAATGCACGGCCAGCGACCAGCACGGCCAGTAAATCTTTCCAAACCCTTTGAAAACATAAATACTTGGTGTAATCCGCCGAGAGGATAAAGTGCCAGGGCAATCGCTGGGCTGGTGAGATCGTCCCACCATCAGCCACGGGCTTCGGCTCAACCGAGGCGATGCCGGCAGCGCGGGCGGAAGGAAGCCGGAGGGAAGGGCTGCCGGGGAGCTGCGCCGCTGCCTCGGCTCAGGTGCAGGGAGGATGGAAACCGCCTGACCACAGAGCTGTGCACGCTTCCTCCCTCGCTCCGCCTGCGCCTGGCAGCAGCGTGTGCGCAGACGAGGCTCCCCGCCTGGCCGCGCGGGCGGGAGCCGGCAGCGCCCTTTCGAAACCGAGATGCCTCCATCAAACGTTGCACTCTGTGGCAGCCGGACGCCAGTGTTGGACCTGCCAGAGGGGAGAAGTGTGGGGGCTGTAGCCCCTCGGTCCCACGCAGCAACACTTGGTTGAGTTGTGGCTGCAACTCCCCATCCATGGCATGGCTGCTGGATCCATCCCAGAAGCTCCCAGCTCACTCCTGAGGGAATCGCGTGCCTGGAGCAATGATGTTGTAGCCATTTGTGTAAGGGAAGCCCCAAGAGTGCAGCCCCAAACCCACCCACTGCATGGCCACACCATGAGCCAGCTGCTCCATGGGAGCTGCAGCTTGTGGTGCCACCAGCCAGGACCTCACAGCCCCAGGGGCACCAAAGGGACCTGGGTGTTTCACAGCCCCCAGAGCTGCAGAGTCCAATTGTCCCCATCACCAGCTGTGCAGCGGCTGTCACCACCCCCACAGTCCTTGGAGCAGCCCAGCCCAGCTCCGCCATGCTCGGGAAGGGCTGGGCAATTTGCCATGACCACCAGCACTTTGCCCACGTGCCAGCCTCTACCACGTGCCAGCCTTCGCCGGGTGCCATTCCCAGACCATGAGGTGGGACGTGTGCTGACAAGGTCCTTGCCTGCTCCTCTCCCTGTGGCTCCCTAAGCTGTCCCAGCCCAAACCAGTAATTACCACTGCTGGCTGTGGGCACCGATCTGATCGCCACACTGCTCAGGGAGGGGAGGCTGGGGAGTCAGTTTGGATCAGTGCCATGTGGCGTGTAACTGCTCTGCCAGAGGAGCGGGTCCTGGCAGAGGGTGGGAGCTGAGCGGCGTTGGGTGCTGCACAAACTCTACCGGGCGCAGAGCATCTGTGTGATGCAGAGCACTGAGATAAGAGCTCCGCTGCCAGGAGCCCGCATGGTACCCACGGCACAGGTCCTGGCACGCGAGGACTGCATCTTTCCCTGGTTCCCATCCCCTCCCTCCTCCCCGTGCCCTGCGTGCCAGGGGCAGCCACAGAGCCTGTCACACTGCCCTTCCCAGACAGCTCATGGCAGCACCTGGGGGCAGGCACACTGTCCTCAGCTGAAACCTTAGCAAATCAATCCATCAGCCAATCAATCAGTCAATCAATAATCAACCAATCAATCAGTCTATCTCTGCCCTTAAATGCCTTGGCATGACCAGCTCCCCTTTTCCTGCAGCTGGGGAAAACCTTGTGAGCACTTGTCTCTCCCAGGAAGAGCTGGGCTGGGGTGGGGGAGCCAGGAGGGTTTGTGCCTGGGATGAGGCAGCCAGGTTGCACCTCTGGGTGTGCTGAGCTGAAGCCCTTTCTCCTGGGACTTTGCCCAGCCCCTGCCCAAGAAACAGGAGTGGCACTGAGGGCACAGTGAAGAGGAGCACGCTTGGAGCCACCCCTGCTTCGGGGATGAGCAGGTAGGTCAGAGGAACAACCTGGTGTGGGGTGAGCAGAGGCTGGGACTGTCATCCCTGTGGGTGTGGGCAGACCAAGCTGGCTTTGCAGCCATGGGAGGTGGAGGCATCAGGTTTTGCTGCATATGGCATTTCCCACAGTGTGTATTATTGCTGAGCTTTAGGTGGTGGTTTATGTCCTAAGGATGTTTTGGGGACTGGCTTTCCCCATGCTTAATGTTCTCTGAAAGGTGATGCTTTTAAAAGACACCTCAGGTAGAGCTGCTCTAATCTTCTTTGAGTTTGATGACTGAAATGTGAAGTTAATGCTTTCAAGTCTCAAGCCTGTGGCCTTCTAGTAAAGCTCTCTCCCTGGCTGCCCTTGCAGAGCTGGAGCAAGCCAGGAGGCTCCAGTTAACTGTCTGAGAGCTGCATCATCCACCCTTATCCTGCCATCAGACCGCGTGGGACAAGCCCCTCTGCCTGGTGACTCCTTTGCATGGTCAAGACTTTGTACCAGATACAAATCTTAGATTGCCTTCCTAGAAAGGGATAAGGACCCTCCCGGAGGCATGTGCTTTGACTCACGTTATTAGGAGTAGTTTGGTGGCTTTGTCCATTAAAGAGCACGATTGGAGGCCAGGCTTCTGTTTGCTGTGATGGTGGAAGTATCTGCCTGGGGGTTTTTGTCCTTGTGCCCTCAGTGTGAAATAAGCTGCAGCTTCTCAGCCTGGCTTCTAAGAAAAAGGGAGTTTCTTGCTCTGCTCTTGAGTGTGCTGTAGAGTCACATGAAGGAGAAGCCCTGGGAAGCCACAGAGGATAATTTCTTCACGGTGCCTCCATTGATGGCATTTCCAAACCACCGCCCTGCTCCCCTCAGCAAGATGTCCTGGAGCCTCCAACTTTCTCACGCTCCCTGCAGCGGGTGCAGGGCAGGTGGCAGCGTAGCTCTGTCTACCTGGAGAATGGAGAGAGAAGAAATCCCAGAGCCACCTCCAGGCTCCTGGGCCAGGGCCCACCAAAGCCATCCCAGCTCCTGGCCCCCGTGCAGGACTCCAGTGTTCTCTGTGTGGCTTTTGCTGCGAGGAACCTTTGTTCAATGTGTTTTGCTTGGGGGGTTGTGTCCAAAATTACATCTGACTCCAGTAGCTTCTCGTTTGATTTTGTGGAGTGCCTTGGAAGTTGAGCTGCTGGGGCATTGCAGGGTGTTGGCATTGTTTATTTTTTTGGTGGAAGTTTTTGTGATTCCAGTGGATGGAGCCAATTGGAAAAGCTTTTACGAAACATCTCAGTCCTTTCACAACTCGCTGGGCAGCTAAGCAGCTCCTCGCCGCTGCCACCAGCCGACTGCAGCCTCGCTGGGAGACACGTGTGCAGCTGATGGAGAAAATCTCGTAATTACGCTCAGCTCCCAAGGAACAACATCGGCTTAAGTGATAAGAGGAGGAAGAAAGCTCTGAATACAGCCCTCTCCAGGGCTGCTGGAGGGGGAGAAGGTGGAGGGCAGGGTGAGGTAGATGATGTGCATCAGGGTCCCTGAGGATTCCCACCTCCCTCTGCCCCAGACCCATAGACCCCCTGCTCCCCTTGCAGGTGGGAATGCTCCCCGTGCTCACTGTCTGGTGTCCCCAGCACTCTGCACCACTCTGAGGATGTGGGGCAGGAGGGACCTGCTCCCACCAGGTGGGTGCTGAGCCCTGTGCTGTGGAAGGACAGTCATGGCCAGGGACAGAGTGACTTCAGTGCCTCTTTCCTCTGGATTTCTCCTGACTTGCCTGATTCTAAGAAGATTAAAGACAGATGGTCTCTGAGGCTCCCCAGCTCACACCCATGCTTGATGCTGGGGGTGAAGGCACAGTGGAAAAGGGCCCTGGGAAAGGGGGGTTATTACCATCTGAGTCCCCAAGGGATGGAGTTTCCTGGGAACCTGCTGTTTAGTGCCGAATGCAGCTATGCAGAGCAGGGCTGTCGTCATCTTCCCCACAGTGTGGCTCTGGGGGTGAGGGGAGCTTGGCCGTGCCCCCAGAACAGCTGCTCTGGGCAATGGTGCCACATCTCAGCCCATCCACCAGCCGCCACATGGAAGCAGGCTCTGTTGGGCTTTAAGTGGCTGCAGAAGCACACTGTGCTCCTGACAAGTGTCTCATTTGTTGGGATTTTGCCGGCAGCATGTCCCTGTTTGCACTGGAAGCAGCACCAGAAAAAAAAGAATTTGCCCAACGTGCCTTGTGTGCACCAGTAGCAATGCACTTGTGAAGCCATTTAAATTCCCATGTGATGACCCAGTTCAGGGTGGTTTTGTCTCTGGATTTTCCCGCTGCTGCCTCTGGCTGGGGGGTGGCAGCTCCAGACCCTGCTGCTGTACTTGCTGTGAAGGCCACCACGCTCGCTCTGCACTGACAGCTCCAGCCTCGAGTGCTTGGACTCTCTACGGCGCTTTCCTGAGCGTTATAAAATGCTGAGCCCTCCGTGCACAGCTTCTCTTCCTGCAGCAGTGTCTGAAAACGCTTGCGAGCGCTCCGTTGTCCTGTAGGTTTTACTGAAAGCTTTGGAGAGAACAATTTGTTGCAACGGGGTTTTTGCTGCTTTAGAATGGTTGTTACACTGGGGGCAGGGCACATGTCACTTCAGCTGCTGGAGTGAAGGTGGTGGGGATGCTCCAGGGGTTTTCAGTGCATGTGTTGGAGTAAATTCCAGCCCAGCTTTCAGCAGAGTTGACTCTTCCCTCACCATTTTGAAACAGCCCTGGACAGTAATCACTGAGCTGCTCAGCACCCGTGTTGGGTTTGAACTGAGAGGCAAAGGGGCAGCTTGTATTTAGAAGGAGACAATAATTGCAAGTCAGATTTGCTTGTTCAATACTCTATTGACAGATTTGCCTTGGCAACCTGGAACAGGGTTTCATTGTTTGCATCTTACCTCATGGCATCCTATTGATTGGGTGGGTGGGTTTATGTTGTTTTTGTGGGTTTGCTGTTTTGGTTTTTTTTCCCCGAGTCTACCCCCTCAACCTTTTCTTGTCTCTCTGGCATGTTGTTGACCTCGGCAAAGGCTATATTATAATCCAGTTTTCAGACTGGCCACAACTTCAAATGCAAGCCAGAGCTGACAAAAGCAGAAGGGCAAATCCATGAGCCCCGCTGGCCAAGGCTGTGGGCGGCCAGGTAGGAATTAATGGGGCCAGCACCCTCCCCCTCCCTCCAAGGACACCGTCGTGCGAGAGAGTCGCGAAGTCTGTGTGAGAGTGGCCTTGAAGGAAATGATGTAACTATTTATGAATTAACTTTGTTATGATTTGGTGCTTAGCCTGGCGTGCTCCTGGCCTGTTTGGGCTCCAGGAGGAACTGCTGGCCTTGCCAGGACAGGGTAAGAAAAGCTGAGCACCCAAACATCAGACAGCCTTGGAGTCTTCCCGGTGGAATTGGAGGATTACAGCTGAAAAAGAATTGCTGGTTTGAATTGCTAATAATGATACAGGCTAATGAGCAACATCAGAAGTGATGGCATGTGTAATCAGTGCTGCTTGATAGCAAACAGACAGCGGGTCTGCAGGAGCTACTGGTCTAAGAGGTGAGGGGAAGAGGAGCACCTCGTGTTTTGGAGAGGCAGAACCCAACCTGAGCGAGGCACAGCCACAGAGCTGGCTCTGTCTCCAGGGTAAGAACTTTATAAATAATGATGGAAAGAGTAAACCCAGACAGACATCAGCTCTGGGTAGCAGGAAGGAACATGGCCAGCAAGTGTTTGAGGGAAACTGCCTTTGTATGCTTCCTAGCACCTGCAGGAAGCCCCTCTGTCTCTGGCTGATAGAGGTTTTGTCTTACCAATGCACCCTGGCAGCCTCAGCTCAGGATCAGGCCCTTACCTGCTGCATGGGCCCGTGGCGGGGGGGGGGGGGGTGCACCAGGGCCCCACACTCTGTCTGCTCCTCACATCCCTACCTGGGACAGAGTCCTCTGTCTGAAAGGAGCCCTGTTCCTACCAACCATACTCTGCAGACAGAAAGGAATCTTTGCACAGGTGTATGGTGGGGGGGAAGGATACACAGAGCATGTATTTGCACCTCGTACCTGCCTTATAAACAGGCAAATCATAAACAAAATGTATGGTATTAAACCACTGCTATCTTGGCTTTAAAAGGCAGCAGTTGGCTCCTGTTTCTCTGGGTTGGAAACCCTTTTTTTTTTTCCCCTCATCACTGTGATATGCCCTGACCAGTTGGGAAGAGGCAGCAGTGGGAAATGTTTCCTGCTTTCCTTTTTTAGGATATTTTATGTGGTTCAGATAAGGTGTCCTCTTTCAAACTGACAAAGGGGAAGATGTATCAGTTCCCAAAGTGCTGCTATCTGAGCAAGGTAAGAGACAGAAAATCACCACCATTACAATCATTACTGTGAATCATGTGCAATCAGCCCGGTAACAGAAAGCAGACGAACATCCTGCAGAAACCTACAGGATGGGAGCTGGTGCTGAGCTGCAGGAGCCACGAACCAGGCAATTATTAAAATGCTTTTAATAGTGTTTTTAAGCACTGCTTTCCCTTTTTTAATGTATGTCATCAATGACCCCTCATACTCCCCTCAAGGCAGGTCCTCCAGAGATGTTGAGGGATGTCTGGTCATGCGTTCAAAATTTTATATACATTTTATATATGCAGCAGTCGGCCCCTTCCTGGCTGTGTCCTTGGAAGAGCCGGGCTGGGCCCTGGACCACGGGCTGCCCATGCTCTGCAGCTTACCCAGATCGGAGGGGAATTGCACCAAATCCCGCCTGTCCCTGGGCATTTAGTTTTATTGCAAGTATTAGTGATTTGTGCTTGGCTTGTCTCCTCTGGCAACAGGAGAAGCTTGAAATGTCAAAGGGGAGGGCTAACAAACTCCACTGGCATAAATTTCAATGAATGTATGTTTCTTAGGAAAACCGCTAAGTTAAAAAAAAAAAAAATTTAAATCTTCCTGTCTGTGCTTGCTTTCGGCTGCTGTTCACAATGGATAATAATTCTTACATTAAGCCCCTTCGGCCCTCCAGGGAAATCAAAATTGTAATATCAGTTTGCTTTTTATTGGCTCGGCTCTACGATCGTGGCGGCTGCGTCTTTGTTATGGTCTCCGGCGCGGTGACATTCAGCGGTGCCCCCCCCGCACCTCCCGGCCCGGGAAGGGTCCCCGAAGGCGCGGGCTGCTGCCAGCCGGGGCTGCCCGGGCCGAGGGTACGGCGACCGGGCGAACCGGCGGGGATGCCGCGGGACCGACGGCATCCTCGGGGGGACCGGGCGCTGCAGCCCGACCCTCGGCAGAGGAGCCGCTCCGGGCCCTGGTGCCGCTCGGGATCGGTCCCGCCGCTTCCGCACCCCTGGGAAAGTTGCCGGGAGCGCCAAGGGCAGCCCCGACCCCGCGGGGAGCGCCTGCTCCGTCCGTGGGCCGACGAGACGCTGGGGCTCGGCACAACCCCGGCGGGGGGCGTCGGCGCCGGGACCCCCCCCCCGCCCATCCCGGTCCTTGGGCGGCCTTGCTGCGCACCGGGCGCCGTTGCTCCGGTGCTGCCCCGGCCAGTGCTTCTCTTCGTGGCGGCAGCTCGGGGCACGGCCCCGATACCTGCGGGGACCGAACTCATCCAGCCCCGGGAGCCGAGAGTCCCGGGAGAGTCTGAGGTCTCCACGCGGGGTGCGGCTCCCGTGGCGGCGCGGAAGGCCCGGAACTGCCCGACCCCCACGGCGAGGGCTGCGCGGAGCCGCCGGGTCCTGCACCGGGAAGGTCCCGGCTGCTGGCGCGGCTCCGAGCGGCCGCGGGCACGGCCGGCCCCTCTCCACCTGCTCGGGGGGCAAGGTCGCCTTCCGTTCCGGCACCGCCACGTTTCCCGGAGCAGGGCAGGGAACGGCCGAGGATACCCCGTTGGTAAGCCGCGGATCGGCGCGGACACGCGTGGGCCTCAACCTGATGCCTTTAATCCGTGCAAACGAGAAGCGAGTGCGCAGAGCCGCCCGCCCCGGGCTCCTCCGGTCCTCGCACGCTGCCGCCGTTCGCGCTTCCGGCACCGGGCGAGGGAAACTCGCCGCCACCTGCCCCGGGCCCGCTGCCTCCGGGCGCCCCGGCCATTTTGCACGGGGGGATCTCTGCCACTGGCTGCCCCCTTGCCGGGCTCCCCTCGGCCGCAGGGACCGGCCGACCACCGCAGCTCCCAGCCCAGGACCGGGGGAAGGACTCTACCGGGCCGGGGCCGCTGCCTCGCACCCCCCTCCCACTGCCGCCGGGCCCCACGGGAGGAGGCGGCGGGCCCGGGCCGTGCAGAGGGGTGGGCACCACCGCCCCCTGGGCCCGGGACAGGCAGCGACGTGGCTCGGCGTGGGCCTCCGGGAGGGCTCGTCTCCCGCCCCGGGACTCCGCCGCGCATCCGACCCCCCCGCCTGACACGCCACACACACACACACCCCCGGTGAGGCGTGGACCGCGCACCTGCCCCGCGGGCTCTGCCGCCCCCCGCCGGCCGCGGGGACCGTGGGGGCCGTGCTGAGTCACGCGTGGGGCGGGGCCCGGGCTGCCTGCGCTTCTCCCCCCCCCCGCCCCATGCCGCTGCTGCCCGGCCCCCGCCCGCCCCCTCCCCGCCTCGCTCCCCGGCAGGTCTGCGCCAATCCCCCGGCCCCGCCGTTGACGGGCAGCCGGGCCCGGGAGGCGCCGCCTCCTTGACGTCTCGCTCCGGGATTTGCACGGGTTGCGGTGCCGCGGCGGCCGGGGCTCAGTGTCTGTCGGGTCGGCGGCGGGAGCTGCCGGAGCCGGAGCCCAGCTCGGCTGCAGTGGCGGCCGCGGACGCCCGGCCCGGCCCCTCCCGGCTGCAGCATGGAGCTGCCGGCGGTGGGGGAGCACGTCTTCGCGGTAGAGAGCATCGAGAAGAAGCGGATCCGAAAGGTGAGGAAGGCGGGGGGTAGCGGGGGGCGGCCGGCCGGGCGGCGGGTCCAGCTGACGCCGTGTCTTTGCCTCCCGCGTTCCGCAGGGCAGAGTCGAGTACCTGGTGAAATGGAGGGGATGGTCGCCTAAGTGAGTACCGAGCGGGGATGGGGACGGCGATGGGGATGGGGCAGGGGCGGCTCGGCCCGGTGGCGGGAGCTCCGCCGCTCTCGATGCCCCGGGAAGGGCCCCGGTGCGGGCGGCGTAGAAGCGGCCGCGGGGCCGGGTGGCGGCGGCGGGAGCCGAGCGAGGCGGGCAGGCGGCGGCTGATGTGCACCAGAAAATGGCTCCTTCCCCCTTTCCCTCCTCGGGCGCCGGGCTCCATATGGCCGAACCGAGCGGGCGGGGGGGGGGGGCGGGCGGGGGGGGGGGGGGGG
>JANIJG010012019.1:41625-55803 GCA_024611175.1 Megaceryle torquata | reverse complement strand
GAACATCTCCCTGCTGAGGAAGGGCTGAGGGAGCTGGGGCTCTTGGAGAAGAGAAGACTGAGGGGTGACCTCAGGAATGGTTATAAATCTGTACAGGGCGAGTGTCAGGAGGCTGGAGCCAGGCTCTGCTCAGGGATGTCCAGTGACAGGACACAGGGCAATGGGTGCAAGCTGGAGCATGGGAGGTTCCACACAAATATGAGAAAAATCTTCTTCATAGTGAGGGTGACCGAGCCTGGCCCAGGCTGCCCATAGAAGTGTGGAGTCTCCTTCTCTGGAGACTTTCAAAACCTGCCTCACTCTATTCCTGTGTGACCTGCTCTAGGTGCTCCTGCTCAGGCAGGGGGGTTGGACTCGATGATCTTTCGAGGTCCCTTCCAACCCCTACCATTCTGTGATTCTGTGATTACCTTATATTCTTCTCTTTTCAGAAATTATGTGTGACTCAGTGTATGGAAAAGATCTTCAGCGCAAAATCAGTGGCTCTTATAGCTATAGAAGCATCCTTGCTTGAAACAAGACACGTCTGAGTGAGAATATACTCTTACCATAGACTGAGGGACCCTAAAGCTGTTGTAACAATGGCACAAAAAAGCAGACTTGCTAGTAATATGTTGTAATAAGCTCTCATGTTTTGCACCTATGAACTCACATTGTTCCTATTGGCTTAGGCTGTTTCACTTTTTGGAGAAGATAATTACTGTCTACGAAGACAAAACCAAACAAATGTTCATGTGGTGCTTTGCCAATAAATCTTTTCTTCTAGATTTTGTATTTCTGTAAGTTGCTTATTTAGAAAATCTGGCACAATTGTAATACATCTGACTCAGAATATTGAATAATATATCTCAATTAGTTTGAAAACCAAACTAATTCTTTCTATGATGTTTCCCTGCATCCAGTCTGATGACCTCATTCTGATATTCAAAATAATATTTTCCCACAGGTCAGGGATACAAAAATAAATATATTTCCACAGACGCAAGTTGAAACCATTTCCATGGCTATACCTCACTGGAGGGACGTGCTCCAACAGGAGTTTGCACTGATCACTAAAACAAAGCAAAGACACTCCAGCTATTTTCGGCTGTTGGAAGAACAAATGCAAACTCAGACCTTAGATTAATTGTTGCAGCAGATGTAGGAATAGGGAAACAGATTTTGAATGATGGCTTAAAAAAAACCCCAAGCTTTTGACTCTTCAGGTGACATCTTTATGTTCCCAGAATTATTTCTGGCAGCTAACTCTGGTATCTTATTCACGTTTGGGTAAAGAAAAGGCTAAGATTACTCACTAGTTGCAGAAGCATTTCAAATACAGCTAAGTTTTAAAAGCAGGTATTTTTTTCTTTGGCTTTTTAGTTAGAGACTATATAGTCTGCATGTGGTAAAACTGCAAAGTCTCTCTCAGCAACATTTGCATTGAATCTTGTTGTTTTACCAAGCCAACAGATGATTTTACTGTTCAGTTCTTTCTAAAGCATAATAATGTGAAAAATCAAATCAAATTCTGTTCCCTATCATAAGCAGGGAGCTCTCTCTGCCCAGGGGTGAAAGTTTGGAAGCAGCAGTCCATAGAAACACATCATCAGCAAAGCTTCTGTCGGTCCCTTGATGCCACTGGGTCCAAGAAATAGCATTTAAGCAATGAACTTCCACAAAGGTCATGAGATATCTGTGGGTTTAGAGGCCAAAGCCAGCTTCTCTTCCTATTCAACAAGGGTCGAGCAGATCCCAAAGGAAACGACTGACATGTGTTGCCTGGAGCTATTTACTTGTACTATTAATCCACCTCTAGTTGTATGCTTTCTCCCACATAGCCTCCCAATGTCATACAGAATTTTTATAGTATTTTAATCTCTAGGGATTTCATTCATTCAAATAAAGCCAGCCTGAGGGCATACAGCTCTGCTGGATAAGGAAGAAAAATCCAGTAACTATTAGCCACAAACAGAAACAGAGTTAGGAGTTTTACTTTCCTCCACTTAGCTTTCTTTGAAAAGCCCAGGCACTGCTGGTCCCTGGGATTTTGTCATTTTAAACATAGTTTTTGAGACTTGTGGCAAGCACACAGAAGAAATGCAGATGCTAAGCAAAAGTTTCTTGCAGAGTAGCATCAAATTTGTCAAAAAAACCAAAAACCAAAAACCAAAAAACAAACAAACCAACCTGCTCGTCGCTTTCCTTGATAACTTTGCAAACATATTCCCTGGTAACTTTGAAAAGCAGCAAGCTTTCTGCAGTAAATATTTCCTAGCTATACTAGCTCAGGCCCACTGAAGCCAGTGTCTCTGCTGCCTGCAGTAATCATTCCAGTAGTCCCTAATCAGCATCACCAGCATCCATTATCTCAGTGAAGAGCCTTTCTGAACACAGCACCTACATAAAGCAAGATTAGCTTTGTAAGACCTACACCTGTAACACGTAAAATACCTTGAACACACACACTCTGCTCTAAAATCAGAAGACTTAAACCTTCCTCGTGAGACAGCACATCCAGACAGACCCAAATTCAGCCTGACAACTACTAACAGACCCCCAGGTGCCAGACTCATAACTGACTCCTCAGCTGGAGTGAATTTGAGGAAAATCTTTCCGAATCCCTGATTGCTGGGTCTGGTGTGAGCCAGGAGGGCTTGTAGCCTTCCCATTTTCTGCTTTCTCCTTCCAGTCTTTACAGTCACTTTCTCATTTCCTATTTTCACTATAGTCCACTTACAAACTCTGGTTAAATTCTTACCCTGGCTGTTCTTGTGCATTTTGAAGATGTGAGAACTGCATGTGGGAAGAACAGGGAGTGCCTGCTCTCAATCAGTTTCTTGTTACGTGTAGAAGAGAATTCCATTTCTTGCTGTCATTCTCAACCCCTTATTTTGGTTGCCAGCAGTGTCAGCACAAACCACCAGGATGTTCTCACACTCCAAGAGCTTCACATGACATCCTTTGGCTCAGATGTTATGGTACCACCATGGAAATCTTAACGTCTACTAAACTGAAGTACAGAGAAGCATGGTGACTTTCCTCATGGTTGCAAACAGCTTGATAGTTCAGGCTACAGGTTTGATCTTAGACCTGACTGCAAATCCTTCATGATACCTGGTAGTCTACTTTTCCTCTGCTTTTCATATATACCTTGTATAAATCCTGTATATATGTATATATACATCATTTAAATTCCATTTCTTTCCATTGCAAAGTCCAACTCCTGAAGGTTAGAAATGCCACCACAACCACTGAAGCTGGAGCTCACTTTTATCTTTGTCCATTCATTGTGAAAATTGAGGGAGACAGGGGTATATGCTAGAAGTAAAGGTAACTTGCTGGCACATCATTATGATGGACTGATAACTCCTACTATGACTGCTGGACCTATCTAGGTGACACAGATATGTCATACAGGGACATTCACCCCACCAGACCCTCCTTAATTCGTTCTTCCTTGGAACTCCTACCTCAGATGTGCAAAATGGGAGGCTGGGAACGTGGCGTATACTGCTGGGCTACCTTAAATCAGGCCTGGGCTTTCTCTGCCCTTACAGCCCTCAGTGCAGCTTGTACTGCTGCTGACCTCAGGGGAGGAAGACCCAGGTCTGTGTCTAGTTCCAGTGTTTGTAGTTATCAGCCTGCCAATGTTGTCTTAAAAATCTTAAGTGAGACTGACTCTTGCTTGTGTCATTTTCTGAAAGTCACAAAGATTTTCAGTGTGCTGAAGTTTCATTTATCATTCTCAACTGATCAGCAGTAGATACCAAATGTTATTCCTCACTAATTGGCTAAAATTCTGTTATTCCTCCTAATTGGCTAATTCTGCACAATATTCTCACTTGTAAAACAAGCAGTTAACTGCTTTTTTATCCTTCTGGCCTTATGTCATGGTGCTAAGAAAGAAGATCCTATTCTAGGAAGAGGAAAATAGCAGCCAACTTTATGCTGTCCTTACCATGGATTTGCAGATGATTACCATTCCATGCAACCACAAAACATTGATTAAGTTTATTTGAATAAAATGTTTATTAAATTGCTGTTAGACATAACCCATACCTCTCTCAAAACATCTGCCGTAAGTCTGCCAAAAACGCGTGTGAGGAAAATCCCATCGTACTCATTATTCAATCCACAACTGCCTGAATAAAAAGTGGAGAAGAACAAGAAACCAGAAACAGAAGTCTGTAGAAATAGCTGTGCTCAAGCTGTGAGTTGCACCAGCAGCTTCCTCATCAACCATAAATCACTGCTGTGTTAAACCAGCTTGATGTAGCCACGACTTGACTGAAGTAATCAGGGAGAAACAGTAGTCATTACAGCACAGAACGGGTAAAACACGCAAATGAAACAATGTCTGGAGAAGTTCAACCTCAGGGGGGTAATAAAAATTGAACTAATTTCATTTAAAAGAGTTGAAGCTTTAGGAAAGGAAGCAAGAGATGGTTTCTATGTTATAAGAACAGAGGGCTGAAATGACACTGTCTTTTTTTATTTTTTTTTTTTTCTCTGGCACCAGTTCCTACATAACCTCAGTTTCTGCCAGCCTTTCCCCATGAGCTCAGAAAGCTGTCATGGCCTCACGACTCCGTACTCTTAACGCCAGCACTTCTAGCTCTCCTAGCTCTCGGATATGTTGAGTCTCTCTGATGATTTCATTCAAAGTGCATCTGATTTTGTTGGCTGCCACGACATCAGCGTGCTCACAGACTCTGACTGAGAGGCCCGGGGCTCGTATTTGCTCCTCAGTAGCTGCAGAGTTTGGCACACCCTAATCTGGCCTAGACATATACAGGCAGGTCAGGGGAATGGGTACTGCTCAGGATGAGAAATAGGTGTTTTTTTTCTGAGGATCATGTCCTCCAGGGCACTGACCTATGTAGATGCCAAGCTTTCTTCTCCATCTACATGTTCTGTATCAGAGGTGCTACTTTGATATCTCATGAGGTTTGTATCTCACACTTTGCAGGGCACCTCTCCCAGCAGCACTGGCAAAGCTCTTGAAAATGCTTCTCATTTTTGGCAGTACTTTCTCAACAGCTCTATGGGTCAACCAGCTGAAACCCCCAGCTAGATTCAAGTAGCTTGTTTAGCGAAACCTTCTGAAATGTGGGACAGCTCATAAACAAAGCAAACAAAAAGCAGACGGCAACAGATCCTTGAGATGAACGCAAATGAAGCAGACCATTTTGGAGATATCCAGTCTAGTATAATTTCTGTTTATGTCAAACCAAGTAGGTCTACCACTACTGCATGTTAACAGATGGCACAGCATGTTATCATTACTTGAACCTCCATAAAACATGGGACAGCTGGCATAATGCTTAACAGAAATAAATATTATGACATGAAACGCTAATGTTGCTTCTCAACTAAGAACACTAATAATGCTCTGCATATATTCATCCGAGCCTGGGAGGCAGGAAGTATATTTGTGTACCTGTTAGAGGATGAAAGGATAAACTCAGCAATAAAAACTTAGCGGGGATGATGGAACAGGGTGACAGGCCAGGCAGCAAGCTTTGAGCATTTATGAAATGCTGCACTGCAAAATTAAACTGAAAGCATTCTGAGGTACAGCAAAGAAGCTACCATATATAGGGTGAAGTATAATGTTACCATTGAATGATGCTTGCAATGCCTTACACTTACTATCATCTCTGCTTTCACACAGAGTGATCCCATTTCCCTGACAACTCTGAGAACAGGAGCACTGAGGAGCACTGGTTCATTCACTCACACAGACTGGTTTTTGCTTGTAACCTACCAATGCAGCATTTAGAAGCAACAGTGAAATCATCACACTGCAAATAAAACACTGCAACTGCTTATTGATGGGCAGAGAGATGAACAACCCAAGGTACAAAACCATTCTCCAGTTAAGGCTGCTCCCTACTTAGGAAGCTGTAGAGAAGGTGACTCTAGTCAGAATACGAGGTTTGCATGTAATAAAAATTCTACCATCAACTTCTTTGTCCGATACAGTTTTCACAAAGATCTCATGGGCAGAGCCTGTACCTGCAATATTTAATAAATACTGTTCCAGCTTGCCAACTGCACTCACATGGGTGGCAGTAAAGAATAAAGGATAAAGGAATGAAGCAGACTTTGGTATGACATGAAAGATAGTCATAAGAAAATAGCTTTATTATGTACTACCAGTTGTTAAAAGACTGTCATTTATGATTATTAATTTTGTGGGGCTTAACCTCATTCTAGCAACTAAGCTTGGTTTCTTTCTAGATAAGTCAACAAGAACACTAGTTAACGAGTAATGATCACACTTTCCTTCTTAAAATGCATTTTACATGTAACAGTTATACCGAAGTATTTTTAGAGTATGGAGAGATAACATTTTTAAGTAGAACAGTTACAAATATAAGCCAATTATTTAGCTGAGGATATTTAGCTGATATTCAGTTAACTAATTTCAGATATAAAGGACTGAACTGGATTAATTTTAATAAACAGGCAAAATACATTTACAGGAGAAAACAATTTTCTTTCTAAGACATGCAAGTACTCTTGTAAGATCCTTTTTTTCCTATGAAAGTGATTTTAAGCTAATATACAAAAGATCAAAGATGAATAAGAAAGCTTTGTGTCTTCTGAAATGGAGGTTGAGACTGATTTATGGAAAGTGTGCCTATCTGTAAAAGAAAAAAAAAAAACAAAACCAAAAAACCACTGAAATGAGTGTACTGACAGCATTATAGCAAAAAATGAAATAGCTGATGAAAAAGTTCTGTAGCAAAACCTTTTCTTTCTGACCTCTTTAGTTCTGTTTGGTCGATAAATTAAAATAATAAGTCCATTAAATATCTATTTTCTTACAGGGCCAACATTTTACCTGGAAATCTGGGGTTAGATTATGCAGTTAGAAAAGTCCTGAGAAAGACAAAGAGTATTTTATGATGAGTATCCAAGATTCGGGAATACACAGGTTCTGGCATAAGCTGTCTAAATACAACTCAACAGCCCAAAGCAAACTTTAACACTATGGAATTCTATCTTTGTCTAGTTTTCACTCTAGTTTTGCCCTGCTCTGGCAGGGGGGTTGGACTGGATGATCTTCGGAGGTCCCTTCCCAGCCCTACCACGCTGTGATTCTGTGATTCTACTGATAGTTAATGAGGATGCCAGGAACTGAATGACATTGTGTCATCTTCCAAAGCTCACTTTGGGACAGACAGCTCTAAATCATCCCTGCCACAGCTCTGGATGACCGTTTCCACATGGACACCAGCTAAGCAACCAGCTGCAGCCTCTCAGCTCAACTTCCACTGACTTAACCAAACAGGGAAGAGCAAGACATGGTAACTAGACCGAGAACTCCGTCAGTTTAAACTGATTCATCTTGTCAGCTTAATCAGTCCAGTTGTGAATAAATGCCAACAAGGAGAATTTTACCAAGGTATTGGGAATTTTCATTTCACCTGAACAGAATAAGTAACAAGCTGATCACAGTGAGCCCATAGTGCTATCCTACGAGCCTCTGCTCCAGTCTGGGCCCTGCATATTGCTCCCTTTCTAAACCTGTAATAACACCAGGCTAATGCAGTCCTATGTATTCAGAATATATTCAGCTGTTTCACTTGCATGAATAAAAACCCCTTCAAGATATTTATTGAAGATGATCTGTGAGTATATTCTTATTAATATCTGTAAAATACTTTCAGACTCTTGACTTTTAATGCCAAATATGAACTTGGGAGATGCAAGGCTTCAGAAAATTGGAATATCTTTTAAATCATGAAAATTTAATGAGGTTCCTTATTAGCACTTACCAAAAATCTCAAAATCAATCAGGTTCGTTGTACAATATTTAACCAATCTTTTATGTTACATTTTTTAAGTGTAAGTTTGGGGATGGATCTGCAAATTATACAGTGCTTCTGCTTTCTACTTCTCCATTTGTAATAAGAAACATCTTAGACAAATACCCCGCTGCTCTTAATTTGCTGAACACATAATCCCAGTTGCTTCCTCTGGGGCTTCCCTTGCTACTTCAGGAATGGCATCTGGGCCATCAATTAATGGATGGTGGGAGATCACACAGGAGATACTAGAAGTAGTTGTTAGACTTTCAGCAGCAGCAAAACACATTAAGTGTCCATCTGAAGTTTCCCACCAGCAGAATAAGGACTCACCCTGCAGTGGAAGTTTCCAAGCCTCCCGCTAGGCTTCACCCACTGCAGTACCTTCCATCCTCAACGCCCTCCCCACAGCCCATGGTTTGCCTCACTTGTAGGCAGCAGCTCCTTCTCAAAACACAGCAGACACATCAGGACAACCCTGACAATCTTACAACAAACCTATCTATGCACTAGCAGTGATGTCCATTACAAACAACCCTTGCCATGATCACAGGTTAGCAGCCTTCCCCATCTCTGGAAGTCCCCAGCAGGTCCCATCCAGTACACACCTTCCCATACTGCTGGAGACATCTAGCTATCAACCAAGCTCTACAATTTCTTCAAACTAAAAGGAAAAAAAAAAAAAAAAAGCCCCGATTTCCCGATTTCCATCCTGCTGCACGTACAGGTAAATGCTGAACTACCCATTATCTACTTGTTGACCCAACATTCATCCAATCCTTCTGCAAGCACTCTGGAGAGTGAATCTACTAGCCAGGTAGAATCACAGAATCGTAGAACAGTGGGGGTTGGAAGGGACTTCTGGAGATCAACAAGTCCAAGCTCCCTGCCAGAGAAGGGTCACCTAGAGCAGGCCACACAGGAACAGATACAGGTGGGTTTGGAAAGTCTCTAGAGAAGGAGACTCCAAGACCTCTCTGGGCAGCCTGTTCCTGGCTCCATCACCCTCAAAGCAAAGAAGTTTTTCTTCATGTTGCAGTGGAAGTTCCTGTGTTCGAGTTGTTGCCCACTGCCCCTCATCCCAGCTGAAAGCATTCAAAGATTGGTGCCAGCCAGGAACCAGGAAGGCAAAAAGGAGAAAACTGATGGATGGAAAGCCTCTTGACAGCCATGGGAAAGAAGTGAAATATGAGAGACATCTGGGTGAGCAGCTGAATGTCCCACTTTGGAATAGATAGAATAGAAATTTGAGTGCTGGCTTACCCATAATTCAGCTGAATAACTCTGTCAGGGAGCTATCTCCTGGTGGGCCTTTATCTCTCTGATACTGATCAGAACTTGCACCCTGCCATGTAACAGTAAGTGAATGCTTAGAAAAATCTCCATGTCCCTATGGAAAATTTAGATTGCAAAGAATTTAAAAGATTTTGTAAAGATTTTGAAGAATTTGTGATGAAAATCTGTCTTACTGGAAAATTCTGATCAGCATCTGTAAAATGTTTTCTTATCAGAGACAGGTTAAGTTTCAGACATATGAAAACCTCTTATGGTACAATCCAGCAGTAAACAGTGAAAAAAAAATATAGCTGTTATCCCCTGCTTGGGAGCTACCTTCATTTCTTCTAGTAGCAGTTTTGATTCAGCATGCAGCTGCTGCAAGAGAGACTTGCAGTTTGAGATGCATCATATATTCAGCAGCACTGAGATCACAGTGACGTGCAGAGCGAGGCAAGAGAATCACCCCTTCATCCATTCCAAAAATACTCCTGTTACAGCCAGCAAGAGCACACGCTGCAGCTGATCCATCCAACACCAAAAAAGACCCAAGTTGTATTTCCAACCGCTCTGTTTTTCCACGACTGAAGGACATCACAGAGACAGGTACATCACTAAAGTTCTCAGTTGCTCGTTTATTTTTAAACACGGATGTTGTTTCTCTCTGTAATAGCCTCAGTCACACAACAGACGAGCAGGCACTCACCCTGTTAGTATGCGTAAAAGGCTACAGAGGATCTGTGAAATATTCACTCTAGCAGAAGCAGAGACAGAGGAATCATCATTGTAAGTATCAACAGAAGAAAATCACATTTGTACTGAAGTGGGTTTGAATATATATATATATATATGCATGCGGGAAGGGGGAAAGCTTGGGTGTTCACAGAACTATATTTTCCTCCTGGCTAGTAATAGTATTGTTCTGATATATTGCTTTTCAGCTAAATGTCTGAAGGTGTTTTACTGAAAAGAGGCATCGTCATTTCCTTGTGAAAGGGAGAGCAACTCAGGCACTGGGAGAGTGCATGACTTGTCTAAATTAACACAGCAACTCATTAGAAGAGCTCAGCCTACAGTTATCATCTCCTCATGCTCAGGCCAGTATCCTACCTGGTAGCAGTGCTGCTTCTGCACACCAGACTCCAGAGCTGGGGTGTATCAGAGTCTTAGTCTGAAGCGAAGAGATTGCATCCCAAAGGCTGAGGAATGGTGTTGTGACATTTGCGATATTCTTAATGTACAATGCACTGCTATTAACCTGCTAGTGCCTTCCTGTTACAATATATATGCATCATTCACATAAAATCATGCGAGTCTTTGTTTTCATTAAGTAAGACGTATGACAGGAGCTTTCCTCTCTTCCATCAGCTCTGGAGAAGTCCAGGATCTATTTTCTGGCTGCAGTTACTTTATGACCAGAGTCGAGATGAGAGTGAGAGACACGTTACACTGAGGCAGTCTGATTTTATCCTTGCAATTGTAAATGCTTCTCTTTTTTTTCCCCCTGAATAGATTTCAATACATTTACGGCAATATCTCACTCTGAGGTCATAGCACTGAAGACAGATGGAAACAAAGATAAGATACAGAACACTGTATTATTCTGAATATCCTCCAGATTTGTAGCTGTTTCTATTGTAAACATCTACTGTACTGCTTAGATGGAAGGTGAAGGCAACAAGTGAAAGGAAACCTTTTCTCCAGTGCATATTCCAAAAAGTCTTGCAGGGCTCCAAAGAATCAAAGCTGTTTTAGCTCTTTTGCAGTTTCACTACCACAATGTGCCCATTTGATTTGCGGTGGAAATAGTATGTTCAAGTTATCATTATTCACCACTTTAGCCTCTTCTACAGTTTCATTTGTCCTCCTGCAACTCTCCATTGAGTTTGCTTAGGCTATAAATAAAAGATCTCATGGGACCCTGGATCTTGCCTTCTGAACAAAAATTTCAGTGACTCATTCTCATACATATTTTCTTCCATTATCTTAATCACGACTAAATGTTCACGCTCATTCCAAAAGGTCAGAAAGAAAGAGGCTGTGCCTAGCATCCTGTCAGAAGTAGGTCAGAATGCTCTTTCCTTAGATGTCCTTAAACAAAGGTGAGTTAGATTTTTTTAACCAGAAACTGTTGGAGTAGTTTCTGGTTACAACTATATCTTCATAAGCCACAGAGATGTTGGGTGATTCCTACCCAAAAAAGGAAAATTGCTAATCAGAAGAGCGGTGCCAGACTGACTGACAAGTCTAATGACTTCATTTGGCATCACTAACTTGTAAGCTAGTCGACGCCTCATTGAATTGTTTTTTCTAATGGACATGTACGGTGCTGGAGTCAAGAATGTCATTCTTAATTACAACAAATATTAACCTGAGTAATAAACTTGGAACGGACAAAAGTCTGCAGCAGCACTGCCCGGTGGGGACACAAACTATCCAAAAGCCACTCCATATATCAGCTTATCAACCAATTCTTTCCTATTTGTTTGAAACATGTATTTTGTATAGCTAAAAAACTCAGGGACCGGCAATCAGTGGCAATATCTCCAAACCTGAATTCCTGAGGATGCTATCAGGTGCCTAGTCCCTTTTCATACGTTGCAATGTATCGTCCCCATCGGTGCATTCGGCTGCTACAAAAGGCTCCCGCTGTACATTCCCCCACATGCTTCTGACAGATTCATGCAGTTTCCCTCCCAGAGCTCTCGGGTATTTCATGTGATCTTTCCCCACGCAGTTACTCATAGTGCTCCTTTGTCATGTAGTTCTTTACACCAAACACTGGCAAGATAATGAGATGTTCTCCAGGTGAGGTGGTTATGACCGGCTGTGGGTCACACATTGCCCGATGCCGGTGGGGGACAGCTCACAGGATAATCTTGTGAAAGCTCTCTGAAAGTGAAGCTATTCCTGATGGGTCAAAACTGCTGCCACCAGCTCACTTTGATTTCTGACTCAGTGGCTTCTGACGCTGTCAAGAAAAACTCTTGCAGCGTGTGTAAAAAAATGTGAATTCCGTCAAAATCCTACTTATTTTCTCAGTTAAGCAAAAGCATTCTGCAGCACCACACTGCTTTACTTTTGGTAAATAAACCCCAGAGTAAATATTCATGCAGCTACAGGCCTTTTCAGAAAAAAAAAAAAAAGAAAAAATCCTTACCTTGTATGCCTGGAGTTACAGCTATATTGTTTATGTAAGTAAATGACAAATCCATAACCGTGTTTACCTTTAATCAATTATTAATAGCTCTGCAAGGAATCCACAGTGCTACAGAACTATGCAATCTCTGCTCCACACTAAACTCTGCACTGCTGCCAGAAATTCTCCAGGTTATATTCAAGGTGTTGGTTACAGGCTATAAAGTTCGTAATAGCTGGAATTCCATCAGCTTTCCTTCCCTGTCCTGCTGTACTATCTGCATTTAGCACTTGAATGCTTTAGGCAACTGTCCCAGAGATAAGTCTTCTGAGGGTCTGGGACATAGGGTCAGGCTGCTCACGGGAGCCAGCCCTCCTCCCTGGTGGCATTAGCCAGACTTGGCAATTGGAGTGTAGTTCATGCTTCTTGATAATGGTCAGATCATTTTTTCTCCTGTCGGACACGATTTCTTGATGCTGCCTGGTTTTAGTCACTGGTGCTAAAATGGATTATAGAGCATAAAGCATGTGATGGTCAATGCTTCTGACTCTGTGTATAACAAATCTGGGCACCATGCAGGTAAACCCAACATACCCATGCAATCCATAAGCAACATTTAGCTTGCTTAGCCACCTGTCAGAGTTGTTACATAATCCAAGTGAGATCTGCAAAGGTGGTTTCTGGGGAATTTTCTCTCCTTTGGAGGGATCGGGTGCATTCTGCAATGAGATGCATTTCTGCACTGGTTCTAAAGCCCTCTGCACTGCCCTGATTTGCACGGCCACGGGACACGTGTGGATAAGCAGCAGCCAGATTTTGCACGTCCGTCTGTTAAAACAATAGGAATGTAAAGTAGTGGAGATAATTTTAATTCTAAAAAATAAAGCTGTTCTCGTTGCTCTCTTACACTACAATCAGCTATTAGACAATACATGATGCAGTTCACTTTTATATCCAACGCATACTTAATTGGAATTAAAAAGAATTAGGTCTTTCCCTGTTGATTTAACAGTACATATAATTATTCCGAATCCTGACAGGAAAAAGACAAGAAGTGGATGTTGCCTTTCACTTAATTTATCTCTGGAGAAATAGTTATTATAGATTTTTATGGCTTCTCACGAGAATAAAATATGGGAAAAGTAGCAGATTCATGAATATTTAACATTAATTGAAAGAAGAGTTCAGCGTTCATTTAACAGAAAATACGAGGCAAACTCTTAATTCTTTCCTTTGAAGTTGTCACAGTTCCACCTGTGCAGCTACTGCGTGCTCCATTGTCACTGATGCACTGGGCATACTGAAAAAATCATTTCTTTCTCCTCTTATCCTCTGAAAGATGGAGTACCATGCACTTCTTTTATTTACTCCGAGCGGCGTGAAACCACTAGGGCGTATTTTAAACTATTATGAGATGTTTATATGCATTTAAAATGCTATTACAGAGGAGAATCTGTAACAGTTCAACACCTGGCTGACAAGCTGAGTCTTAATAAAGTATTCTGGAAGAGGGAATATCTTGATTCCTGACGTAAGCAGGAGTGTCTAATTGTCCTTATAAGAAAAGACACCAAAAAAAGACAGTTGCTCTCAAAAAGTTCCAGACTACAAAGTAGTGAGAAATTTTCTTCCTTCCGCTTAGATTAGCAGACCATTTGGAATGGCACAATTGAAAATAGGAAATAAGTCATCATTCCAGTTCTTTTTGCCGTGTTTGCTGCAAAGTTCTCTTTCATTCATTCATTCATTCATTCATTCATTCATTCATTCATTCATTCATTCCCTCCACACATAGTAGAGGGGTCCTCTTTGTCCTTTACTTCTTTGTTATCTTAATGTTTCCAACACTGGACCAAAGAAGCTGTCTGGCCATTTGCAGTCTTTGTCCAAGCAATTCTGCCACTTATCACTATCATTTTTACTACAACGCGTTCCATAAAAGAAAGACTGGATAATTCTTGAGAT